>PVLD010003374.1:0-143980 GCA_004027595.1 Dinomys branickii | reverse complement strand
TAGTGACCTGGGTGAGGTGTGTAAGACTGCTCCCCCACCCTCCCAGGGTTCCCTGCAGGTATAGGGATGGATCTCCTCCCCCACTCGGTGATCTGGTCGCGAGCGCCGATATCTCACCAGTTATTGGAGTCCCTGCAGGCATGAAGGTTCCAAGGTGCCAGTCTATCCTTTGGGGCTTTCTGCGTGGCCCGCCCGATGCACACAAAACGTGAGACCGCTGGGCGTTGCCGCCGCCAGAGAGCTGATCTCCATCGGGAGTCGCCGGAGAGCTGTGCTGGGTCGGGGGGCGGGAGGGATCGAGCCGTCTGTACTCTCGGGGCGCTAGGACCCAGCAAATCCCTTCCTCCGCTTCCGGCGGCGTCTGGGGCCCTCCGCGCGGCTTGCCCGACACGCGCGAAACGTGGGACTGCCGGGCATCTCCGCCGCCAACAAGCCGATCTCCGTCGGGAGTCGCCGGGGGGCTGCACCGGCTCGGGAGGCGGGAGGGATCGGGCCGTCCGCGCTCTCAGGGCGCTAGGACCCAGCAAATCTTTCCGCTTCCGGCGGCGCTTGGGGCCCTCCGTGCGGCTCGCCCGACAGGCGCGAAACGTGGGATTGCCGGGCGTCTCCGCCGCCAGCAAGCCGATCTCCGTCGGGAGTCGCCGGGGGGCTGCACCGGCTCGGGAGGCGGGAGGGACCGAGGCGGCCGCGCTCCCACTGCGCTTGGACCGAGCCAAGCTTCTTCCCCGCGGGGATCGTCCCTGGCTCCCAGCACCTGGGGCTTTCCCACGTCTCGCCCCGGCAGCCTGGTCCGCCCTACCACATCTCCCCCGGCATCCCAGAGAAATAAGCCCAGTCTAGACTTCCCAGCCGAGGTCCCGGCATTCACGCTCGCCAAGTCTGTCTCGAGCTGGCGGCGCCCATCAAGGAGGTTCGCTCCCTTGCTGCTCACCTGGTCGCCATCTTCCCCGGATCTCTGTTTTCAACTTTAATAAAATGAAATCTGTCTCAAGGTATAGTTACCTATCTAAACATTGCAAAATGCTTACATATAAGCTCATATTTCATATTACCCTGTCATATTGTATTTGTGTGTTTTTGTATCAGTTTTATTTAATAATAGCAGCATCCTTTCTTTAAGGAAAGGGAGAAGTTCTTTTTAACAGATAATCATAATGGCTCTAATGGATTATTACTTGCCTTACCTGCTTCTGTCAGTGTTCCCTGCTGTCCCTTCAATACAGAAATCAGGAAGCATGGCATGCATTACAACTTAAAATGTAAATCAATTCCATTCAAATGTACATGCTCCTCTCCTCACATTAGTTTACATATATTAATTTCTAGTTTTAGGAATAAACCATTGAAGTCCTGAAGGATATACCCATTATGATAGATGCTTTTATTTGGCGTCATTCCCTTGGATGTGTTCTATTAGGTTTTTATACACATATATTTCTCACGATATTTAAAATCTGTTTGTGTGTGGACTGTAGATACTCCTCTCTGCGGAATGCCTGCAGAGTTATTGAGTGTTCTGTCTCTACATCCTGCTGTGTTTTTAATTTCCATACCATTACTTAATGTTGTCCACACTCTTATTTTACTTTAAAAACTCAATTGGGTACATGGCAGAATCAATTGGAAGCTAATCATCGGCAATGAGAGAGACTTCCCACCTTAGGAATAAAGAGCAGATGCACAAATTGCTTTTCAAGGATCTCTGGAATAAGCTACATTAAACCGTTTAAACAAAGAGTAGACAGGCCTGTGCAGCCTGTTGTGATGGGGGCATTTGCTTCTTTCATGAAGAGTGGAGGGAAGGACTGCAGGCACTTTCCTAGCTCTGGACAAATGGATTCATCTGGAAGTCACTGTGTCCTCTGATTTACCTCAGAGGCCTTGAAACTTTTCCTCTTAATTATTCAAGAATATCTTGGTGGCAAGAACTTTGTTTATGTAATGGTAAAAATTGTGGGAAGTGGTACATACGGAAAAAAAGTCCTTGAGTAACATTAACTTTGATTTGTAGGGAAATTTTTTGAAAAAATTCTTTTCTCTACTATTTCATTTACATAAAATTATTACTGGGTTGTTTTCTGAACCATTCCATTATTCTCCATTTTTCTGGCTCTCTAAAATAACTGTTCTCTCTCTCTTTCCCTAGTGCCTACCATAATAGCTGGCATGCAGAAGATCTCAAATTCCCTGACACTTCTTCCATTGGAAAGTGGGGCTTCTTTCTTGTCCCATGAGTCCTGTGCTGGCTCCCTGGTTTCTTTGACCGAAAAATACAGTAGAAGTAACACTATGACATTTTCGATGCCCAAGTCTTAAAAGATAGGCCCTTCCACTTCTTTTCACCAGAAATGCTTCTCTTTGAGAGTCAGCTTCCATGTTCTGAAGAAGCCCAGGCAGTTCCATGGAGAGGCTAAAGGGGAGAAGACCTGGGGCCCCAGGCCAATAGCCCCTGCTAAATTTCCAGGCCACAGTAGCACCAACTTGTGCCAATGAGTGGGCCCTACATTCTCTGACTGAGATTCTCCATCTTATACTACAAGGAAGGGAGGTGGGTCATCAAAACTGAGACCTGTCCAAATAAATGAGTGTTGTTGCTTTGAGACCAATATCTGGAGATGAATGTTATGCAACCATAAAATATTGAAACCCTGCTCAATAATTACTTCTTGCATGCATAGGGAAATTGACCTTGTTAAAAGGCAAGATAGGCTAGCAATATGACTTTGAATTACCAAAAAAAATATTTAAACAAAACATGGGTAAAATGTTTCTAAAAATACTGCTGCAAAAAGTTTGTACTGTTGTCCCAGTGAATAGGCCAACAGTTCTCTGATACCTACAGAAAGCAACTTAATAAGCAGTAATCTGATATTCCTGACTGCCCCTTATTGTGGGTATACAGATTAGAGAGATCGGTTCAATAGAAGGAAGCTCCTCTGGCCAGAGAGAAGTTGCTATAGTGTTGGCAGCTGCATTCTGAGATCTTAGAGCAGTGCCAGACACATGTTGGAGATGCAGTAAATATTTGTTGAGTGAGGGAGCAAGTTGCATTTGGCTGCAAGTCAACCCTAGACATCAGATCATTAATACATATTCTTTATTTGTCAAACGTGTTTGACACATCAACCTACTAAGAGTGAGCTAACCCAGTTGTCCTCAGGCTCTGCCTCAGGAAGTGTTCCATTCCCTTATTAGGAATTTTACACTTTCCACTGGGAATGCTCTGTCCCAAATCTCACATGACTGGAGGAAGTAGTTAGAAATGATCTCTTGAATACTCAAAGAACTCAGGATTTCCCTCCAAGTTGAACAGAGACACTTGGGATGATTTTCTTTCTTACGTGTTTTCTTTTGTAGTTGCACTGCTAGTAAGCAGCAGAAAGGTAATAGCCAGATTGGCATGTGTGTAAATCAGACAGGATAATCAGATGGTGAATCATCAGGAGCAATAGTGTAAGTGTGAAAAGCAGTAATAACACATTACTTTGGTTATGTAAAAGGCATTGTAGTTCCATCATCCTAGAGGCAGGAACAGCTGCTGAAGTTGGAGAAGGAAAAGATTAATTGGAAACTGTGGAACAAATCTATCTCTGTTGATAACACTTTGACTCATAGGTGTGTATATAATGATGCTGTATTCCAGATTGCTTCTTAGCAAACAATAGCAATTTTGGTAGTATGATTCAGGAAGCTGACACCTGGTAGCAACCCAATCAGTCAAGCCCTAACTTTGAAAGTGAAGCTTTTAGTTAATATGATAAAAGCATACCTTTTCAACATAAGGCTTGGGAGTAAATTTACATTTTACATGTCCTGAAACAAATCAGTAGCACAGATTTTGATAATAAAAAAGTGAATAAAATAGGCCAGGGATATAACTCAGCAGCCCAGCACCTGCCTGGCAATCACAAGGTTTGTGAGTTCGATTCCTGGTACCCAAAAAAAGAAAAAGAAAAAAAAAAAAACCTAAGATAGGTGCACAGGTGTTTATATGGACAAGCACAGTGATTAAACACATACATATACACGAGGTTAGCTTTCTTTCACTGTGGTAAAATATCCAGGATAAAAAAAGGGTGGATGTTTCGTTTTGGCTTATGGTTTTGGAAATTTTAGCCCATAGTTAGTTGGCTCCATTGTGTCTGGGCCTGTGGTGAGGCAGAACTTTCATGGTGGGGAGTGTGTGATAGAGTAAAGCTTCTCACTTTGTGGCAGCAAGGAGGCAGGAAAAGAGAGAGGAAGAGGCTACAGGCAAAATATACCCTTCAAGGCCATGCTCTCAGTAATTTGCTTCCTTCTGTTCAGCCTCACTTCCTGTAGAATCCACTGCCTTCCAATAGCCTGTCCAGCTACAAATCCATCAAAAGATTAACCCTTTGATGAGGCCAGAGTCCTCACAACCTCCCACAGGCCTTGGTCCAAACACCACAGGACTGAGAACCAAGCCTTCCATACATGAGCTGTTGAGGGACATTGTAGCACTGAACTATGTTATATATACACCTATGTGACCCATGTACAAATGCAGCTACTGAACTGAGGTCTCAACCCATTTCACATTCCCTGGGCTGCACTCACATTTAAAGTCAGATTGTGGCTTATTTTGATGTGACATTTATCTGTTGACAGCACACACACACACACACACACACACACACACACACACACACACCCATGCCATTTATTCCCCTATTTGTGTTCTGTAGAGCTCAAATATAACATGAACATTATGTGGGAGTTATTTTGAGGCTTTTGGCTTTCATTGAGAGAGAAGTCTTAAAACAGAAGTTGGCAAAATGTTTTCTACAAATCGTCAAAGAATAAATATGTCCAGCTTTGCAGACCATAGACTCTCTTGAAAACTGTTTGGCATTGTTAAGGTAACAAGCAAGCAGCTGTAGAGAATGTGTTCTTTGGTACTGTGACAGTAAAACTTTATAGACACAGCTGCAGGCTGGTCCTGACAGAAGTGACAGATTGACTTGAATTTATTCACATTTGGTGGGAAAGACTGTAGAGGCACTGCTGAGGGCAGCTTTTGACAAGGGAGAGAGGCAAGCACAGATAAACAGTGAAGGAGGAAGTCTGCAGCTGTCAAATACATGCAGAAGGGGCTACAAGTGTTGTCTCTGTAAGACAGGTGTTCAGGTGACTTGAAATTATCTCTATCATCACGGAAAATCTGAAAACATTAGAACTAACTACACTAATATTCCAGTGACACTGAAAATGCATATTGCCTTGTTTTGGACTCTGTCCTTAATGTTTGGCAAATACCAAATATCTAAATATTTTATATTTGCAAAAGTTATAAACAAACATGCATTAAGTATTATGTTTTTCAGTGTTGAACTTTTGTTTGTAGATTTTCAGACAATTCAACTACATTGTTGAGTGCTTGTTTTCAGATTTGGAACTTTAAACAATTAAAAGTAAGAATTTTTATTAAAAAGAAGACACTTTATTTTTTTACCTGACCATGTTTTAATGGGTAGAGAACTTCAGGCTGCTGCACAGTTAGTACCATAGCACTCATGCACAGGAGAATAGAGTATGTTTTGACAAGTAATTCTTAGACCCATTTTCATCTAAGGATTGCGGTAGCTCCTCATCTGCAATATAGCAGAGGAAGCAAGTGATATCTGTATTAGATGCCTAGGACTTCCATTAAAAAGTACCACTAACTGTGTGACTTGTACAAGAGAAGTCATTTCATATTTCTGAAGACTGGGAATCCACGGTCAAGGTGTTGTAGGCAGAGCTGCTTCCTGCCAAGAGCAGTCAGGATGTGTTCCAGGCATCTCTCATAGTTCCTGGTATCCTCAGAGATGCCTTGGTTTGCAGGTAGCATTCTCCCTATATCTTTATATCATTTCCTTCTCTATATACCTGTATGTATGCTGAAGTTTCCCTTTTTTATAAGGAAACCAATCACTGGGTTAGGGCCCACCGTAATCATCTCATACATGGGCCCTCATTTGTGATCTATTGCAAAAACCCTGTTTCCAGATATGGTCACATTTACATGTACTAGGGAATAAGTTTTTAATATCTCTTGTGGGGGACACAGTTCAACATAGCTCTTAAACTGTTTTCAATGTTGCAAGAGTGGTTGCAAAAGCAAGAAAAAAAATTATGGTCAGTTATATTTCTGGTGCTAAATCAGCCTCAGCATTCATTTTAGAAATTAAAATAATTCTGAGGAAGCTAAGATCTTTATATTGAATATTTTCCACTTATGTTTTGAGTGTTCTTTTGCAAGTAAAAAGATTCAACTATCAGAAAAATATGCATGTTTTACAGCCAGTTCCTTGCGAGCTTAATGTCTGTTCACAGAAAGTGCCTTAAAATATTTTATAGAGATTTTTCTTTAAAAAAAATAATCAAGCTGGATGTGTGGTGTGTGCTTATAATCCCAGTGTTCAGGGAGGCTGAGGCAGGAGGTTTACAAGTTCAAGCCCAGGCTGGACAATTAAGAGACTTGGTGAGACTCTTATCAAATTACAAAAAAAGTGAGAGTGAGATGTAGCTCACGGGGATGGCCTTTGGGTTCAGGTTAGTCCCCAGTACTCAAAAAAAGTTTTTAAAAGTTACTTGTTGTGGCCAGGGATATAGCTCAGGGGCACAAGTGCCTCTCTACAGAGTGCGAGGTCCTGAGTTCTCTTCCCAACACCAGAAAAAAAAAAGTTACTTGCTTGCATTATGGGGTGGAGAGTAAATGGTTAAAAACCTACAAAAAGCAATCAAAACTCCATGCTTTTATATTTTGAGCAAGTCAAATTACATTGATTGCAAGTGATTGGAAATGCTAAATGGGACCATGAAAAGTGAGACTGTCCCTGAGTGTCAAAGATGGTTGCTACCATCTAAACTTGAATCTCCAACTTCCTTTTCTGAGGAACTGCAGACGGTGGAAAATAGGTATAGTTTTCATTTCTTCCATATCTGGTGATGTCAAATCTGTGTCACTGTCATCAGTGAACTGCAGCAATATACACATGGCAGAGGAAAATGTACTAGCAAGATACATATTGTAAATTTTGATCACTATTGTTACCCTTGTTCAAGCAGAAAATCCAAGTCAGTTCATTTTAATCAGACTTGCATAACGGACCACTTCATACCTACCTCAATAAAATGAGTAAAATCTGTGTAGTGCTGTCAAATTCAAATTATCGTTGGAGTCATGTTTGAGTGATCAGCTTAGTTCTTGCTAGAAGCTCAAATGAAAATACAGAGATCTTTCTCAAATGGGAATGGGATTAAAAGATGGAGTGGGGAGGGGAAGAAAGGAGGGGAGATAAAGGATGAAAAAGGAAGTTGAGTTGTGTTGTGTGCATGCACTAGCTCCACAAAAGGGTTGTAAACATTGCATACTGCATACATATACTAATTAAAAGTACAGGAAAAATATATTGTTATAAAATCCTTGGAAATTCTTTGCATGTAACTAGCTCTGCTAAAGTCCAAGAGCTTGTAGACTATGGAATAATTGTTATTTGTATATAGAGGATGTCAGAAGTGTAAGTATAATTATAATTCTTTACTGTGTCAGGGAAATGAAGTATCTTTGTCCTGGAAGCCTGATACACCCAAAACTGTTTACTGAAAACTTCAGATGTGATGCAATTGCATCAGCTAGTCATTACCACATTGTTGCTGCATAACAAAATACCCTATGATTTATTTTCATGAGTTAACACTTGTGTTTGAACTCCTCAGTCAGGCATCTGTGGATTGATGTGAAAAATTTCTTGGTGACAGTGTTACTTGGAATCTGGTCAGAGGCCTGGATCTGGCCCCTATAGTCAAATCTAGATTCATTTACTTGCCCACCATCAAGAGCAAGCAAGCCAGTAAAAGTGGAAAAATGAATTTATTTATAATTCATCCAAATTAGGATGGCAGATAGTTCTCCCTCCACAAATGAATAGAATTTTATGTATAAGAGAAGTAGTAGAACAAAAGTGAGGAATATGCATACAAGTGGTCAGCAGGCTTTGGCCCACCAGCAGGCTCTGATTTTGAAAATTCTTTGGTGCCAGGCCTGGGGATAGAAGTATCACTTTCAATATAAAGAAGGTGGATAGGGCTTTAAGCTTAAATTACTAACACTTAAAACTCCATTTCACAGTATGTGAATTGTAATCTTTGAAGTTCGGGTCCAGATACCCATTTTTACAAGTCACCCTGTTTTAGTTTCTAATTGCTGCTATAACCAAAAAAAAAAAAAAAAAAAAACCATAAACTTCATGGTTTAGAACAACACAAATACTCTTAGAGTCCTAGATGTTAAATTTCAATACGGGTCATATTAGTCTCAAATCAAGGGATTGAGGACTGTGTTCTTTCTGGAGATTCTTAGGGGAGAGTATATGTTCTTCTTCCTTGTCCAGGTTTTAGAAATTATCTGTATTTGGCTAATGGCCGCCTCCTCCATCAAATGCAGTACGTAACATTGCCATTCTCTCTCCTTTCCCTTCCTCTGTCTTACTTTTGTCTTTGCCATGAGGTGAACAGTTTGCTCCACTGTATTCTTCCCATCAGGATCTGCTACCTCCTCACAGGTCCCCCAAACTGGGATCAATCTGTCATGGCTGAAACTGTGAGCCAAAATAAACCTTTTCTGGTTATAAGTGTATTAGATATCTGTTATAGTAATGGAAAACTCACTAACATGCATGATTCTATGGCTTCCTACAGCATTAACATGTTAGTCATGGTTCTCCAGAGAAACAAACCAATAGGATGTATAGGTAAGTAAGAAGAGATTTAGTATAAGGAAGTGATGTTGCCCCAATGTGAGGTCAGTCCAATAGGAATAATTAATCTCCTACTTAGGACAGAGCCAGTACTTTGGTTTCACCTGATTGGATGCGGCTTTATTCAGGCTACAATTTAAAACAATAATCCCACCTAAAACATCCGCCTAGAAATACCCAGAAAAAATATTCAACCAGATACCCAGGGACTCTGTGCTCCAGTCAAGTAGGTACATGGCATTAATTTTAAGCTGAAGTTTTTGAGTCTCCTTTGAACTCAATCCAGTCTAAGCTTCCAGTTTGTGAGACATCCCTAAGACAACTGCTCTCATCTCTATAGAGATGGATCTTTGATTTGTGTGAGAATTTAAGCTGGAATTTCTGACATCATGTTTAGCATTGACCATTGATGCTAACTGTTAATCATGATAACTCAAATGGAATGGATTAAGAAATGTCTAGCAGATTTTTAAAACGCAACTCTGGGTGTGTCTATGGAAGATTGATGTGCAGGCCAGCAAACTGAGTGAGGAAGACCCACCTTGGATGTGGGTGGCACCAACCAATAGGCTTGTAGCCTGGATAGAATAACAAGGGAAAGAAGAAGGAATTATGCTTGTTTTGAAGAGTCCCAGTTTTCCTTAGTGGTTGTATCTATCCTTTGCTGCCATCCCCTTTGGACATCAGTCTCCATGTCTCCAGTTCCTCCAGCCTTCTATACAGGTTTGCACCACTCACCCTTCAGTGGGCTTTGGACTCGTGCTGCTTCCTTACCCCTTCTTCTTCTACAGTGTCCATCTTGGCTGATTAGCTACTGGCTCTTTCAACCCTCTAACACATAGATGTACACTGTGGACTCTACTAGCTCAGAACCCAGAGGGAGCTATTGTGGGCTCTCCTGCCTCTGCTCTAGTAAGTCCACCTAATAAATATGCATTTGTATTCATATTTATATATATATTCTTCCAGAGACCCTAACTGAGATGTCAAGAAAATTCATATCATGAAAGTATTTAGGAATTAGCATTAGAAGCTCTAGTTCAATTGGATATCTCACAGTTTATTGCTTGCATACTGAATGCATAAATTTAGATGCATGTATGGATTGGCAAGGGTGATATTTTTTCTAAGTGTTTCACTCCCAGCCTGTGCCCAACTGTATAGCTTTTCATTCAGCTGCTCAGTCTCTGTTTGTTAAAATTAGCACACCCCATCTTTGTGTTTGCTACAGGAGGGCTGTTCTCATGGTTGAGGCTGGAGCTCTTGGAATCCCAATTCTTCATCTGGCCTCTTAGGCTCACTCTGTGGGTGTCCTGTGAGCCTCTTAATAACTGATGAATTCAACACATCAAATAAGAAAGGAAAAGAAGGCTCTACAGAAAGGAGTGGGACAAAGGGAAGAAGGACTATTAAAAGACCAAGAGTTAAAAATATACCAGACTGCAGAGAAAGGAAACATCTAACTTCTCAATGGAAGGGAGAAATAAAATGTAGACAGGAAGCTAAAAGTATAAAACTAAAAAAGGAGGACAAATATAAGCCAAAATAAGAGGAGCAAAAATAGAATGATAATTTTATTTCAGAAGATAGCCTTTCTCTGACTTCACATCCTGATGGCATTCTTTGCAGTATTTCTGCTGGCCTGAGTATGTTTTATAAATATAAGTATGATGAAAAGGATTTGGGGAAAACAAAATATTCTGAAACAATGACATATGCCTCTGAGGTTAATACTTTCATAATTATTTCAAGCTAACAGAAGAAATACAGATAATTCCAATCTTATCAAGTACTTGCACGTGTGTATGATTAGCATGATTAGCTCGAGCAAGTTAAAACCACCCTGAGATCTTGAGTCCATTTGTGTTTCCAAAATCATCAACTGACTTTAGACTCCTTCAGGTTTTTATTAACTTTCTGGGATTCTTAAGGGTGGTTAGTTCCCGTTCACATATGCACATGCACACATAAAAAGCACTATTATTACCACCAGCAATGAAAAAGAAATTCTGTTGAAAATTTAACAGGTGGGAAAATCTCTTTGAGTTCAAAGCCAAAGTAGAAAGTTCTCTAAAACTACAAGGACCATGATCAAAGATGAATCATTTTAAAGTTTATTTGCTTTCAAAGGTTCACTGTTAAAACTGAGAGTTGTAGACCCAGAGCCAGTATGCAGTGCAGTGTCAGTCTCACAGGAGGTGTCAGTCTCACAGACATGTGGCGTGTCACGGACCAGTGTTTCCAGATGGTATCCATGTGGACGCTGAGACCTTCACACGTGTTGAAGACAGATAGAGGTCACCTTAGGAAACACAATTGCCTGTGAATGTGGAATTAAATGCTTTTTTTTCTTTGCAAAAGCCAGGAAATGGTTGAATGAAAACATATTGTGACTTTAGTTGAAATAAACAAATACTCATCATCTCTTCACCCTCACTAAGTTCAGATAAATCTCCCAAGGACCACAGGAGCAAGTGTAGCATTTGGAGTAATGGGAGGAGGTCAAAGGTTCCAAAATAGAAAGAGCTGAATGAGTCCAATATCCCAGAAGGGAAAGCTGCTTTTAAGACGCTAATATCCTCTTCAAGACAATATAGCTGGACGGGACAGCCTCAAAATATACAGTGGATGTTTAAGTTTTTAAAAGGTTGTCACAATAAAAGACACATTGCCATTAACCATAACCCTAAAAACACTCCCCCTTAGTTTGGACACCCTTATCCCATTGTTCTTCCTACTTTCTGAAGCATTTCTGGAAGTCTTCTTCCCAGAGTGTCTTTATAAGTTGTGCCTAAAAATGTGGTGAATGCTGCCTATCGAGTGACATCCAAGGGAAAGACAGGCTCATAAAAACGTTATGGTGTGTCCTCATCCACGTTATTCCCTGGATCCGGCGCCATGCAACTTCTGGCTCTTCTCCAAAGTCAAAGTGACCGTGAAAGGAAACATTTTGTGTCAGCTCAGAATATTGAGGCAACCAGAACAGCACAAATACACAATTGGCAAGAATGATGAGGTAAGAGTGTTCAAAGTGTGAGAAGGGAGATTTTTGAGGAGGTCAATGGCAATGTATATTTCATTGTAATATATATTTGTAAATTTTGAACATTCAATTTTTGATCACACTGGTACCTCCAACAGTGATACTCCTGTCCAGACTCAATCTTAGTTCAGTTACGGATTCTTGAACTAAATGATGGTGTAAAAGGAATATACAGTCAATAGAAACTGTATATTGACTTAAATTTTTTTTGGTTTAGTTTTTCCAGATAGGATCTCAATATATAGTCCAGGCCAGCCTTGAACTTGTTATGTAACACAGGCTGGCCTTGAATTTAGGATCCTGCTGCCTTAACCTGCCACAGGCTGGGATTATGGGTGTGTGCTCCCATGCCCAGTTTTAAATTTTGATCTTTTCCTGGACTATTACACAGTATGGTTCTCTCACTATGTTGGCCAGGAGCAGCAATCTGCAGCTCCCATGCAGGCATGCAATCACTCTGGTAGGCAATTAACTATAAATCATGATGTTTTGCTTCACTAGGATGCTCAGTGGGTTAAGCGTGTGTTAAGTGCATGGGGATTTGGTTAGGAGGGATTACTGGGGACTGAACCCACAGCCTTCACCAAGGTATATCTTTAGTCCTTTTCTTATTTTCTTTTATTTTGAGACATAATTTCCCTAAGTCACTAAGTTGCCCAGGTAGGTCTCAAAATTGATCACCCTTTTCCCTCAGCCACACGGGATACTTGGACCATAGGCACACACCACCACACCCAGTATTCAGTACTTTTTAAATTTATGATGTGTTTTTCAGGACATACTCCCATAATAAACCAAGGAGCGCTTGTATGGGTTCTTCTGCCAGGGATGTCTTGCTGTTGCTCTTGGAACCACAGATTAAACATGCCCAGTCTACTTGAAGATTTGTTTTATGCTCAGCTATTCAAAAAATTATTTATGTAAATTTACCATAGGTATTTCACTTAATAATGGGCAAAAAGCAAAGTTAAATAAATGACCCTATCTTCTACAGGCCCCAAATCAGGCTTGAATTAGACTATTTGAAACCCATTCTTGCTTTCCCTTGGGATCTTGTATCATTTTCTTATACCAATTTTTCCTCCTCTAGGTATTTGATACCTGAGGGCAAAAGTTGGGCTACTATTTTTATAATTCCACACCAGGACCACATGTATTTGCTGAATTTATAAACACTGCATAACAGACAACTCAAGTATGTGACTTTCTAGGCTTCTTAGTCACGGTTCATTTATTACTTTTATTGTGTGCGTGATATGACCTTTCAGAAAGCTGGCTCCAGGAAAGCAGAGAGCTCATTCCAGAGTTTTAAATATCTGTCCTTTCTTATGTGCCAGCCCTCGTTTTCTCTGGGTCTAGTCAGTTTAGTTGCATGGACCACCTCTGAGTCACGTAGCTTGCCTAGCGTTTCACTTTACCTTACCATGAGTTGAAATAAAATTGCAGTGTCTCACTGTCACATTAACAGGACCCAGAAAAAATGTTTTCAGGGTTTTACGCGGGACTGCAAACCTTATTGTCAAAATCTCTGCCTACTAGGCCTCTGACATCTCTGACAGAGAATTTCTCACAGTGGATCCCTCTGGCGTTATTTCCAAGGAAAGCTGAAGGCCAATCTTCCTGCTATTATACAAAACCAAGGAAAGTGTGTACTACGTTCTGTTTGCCTATAACTCCCAGAAAGCTTAAGGTCACTGTCACTGATCTATAAAATGTAAGTGTAGGAAAGCTCAAAGTAAGTTGAAAATTCCTATGCAGAATCATCCTTAGTTAGGGACCATCTGTACAGTCTGATATTATAAGGATAAAAATATAACATCTGTGTGTTTTTATTTTATAATTTGTATGTTTTGTTTTTTGGCCTACTTTTTATGGTAGCAGGGTTACTATAGAGCAGAAGCATCAGAAGAACACTTATCATGTTTATAGAGCTCTTTATTGCAGTCATTAAATATTTTTCATGTTTTTACCTATTTAATAAGCATGACAACTGACTCAGGAAGTACTAATATTATTATGGCCAGTACACACATAGAGCAACAAGATTCAGAAAGACTAACATCACTTCCTGTAGCCACTAAGGGCCTGCCAAGTAATGAGTTCTGTGTAAATCTTAGCAATCTTATATATGTGCATGTTTTCATACAGCAAATATCCTTAATCTTTGTGGAAACAGAGCATATTAACCAGGCAGAGTAACAACAGAATTAGGGGACCATTGCATACTGGGAGTAAGTAAGCTGACTAAGCTTCCAGAGAGGGAGGAAGGAGGGAGAGAGAGAGAGGCTTGGATTTGTCCCTGGACCCTGTCTCAAATAGATGATTGAAATTCCCTTGCCAGGGTTTGGAATTGGGACAGTTGGTACCTTTGACAAAAGGAATGCATAAAAGAAGGTTGGCGATACAGTCGGTTTCATAACGTTGATTAATCCAGTGCAGTGAGGGCAGTAGTGTCCAAATGTCCCTGGACAATCCAGTGCAGAAGAACTTCACTGCTGACCATCAAATGTCTATTGATTTCTCCCCCTGCTTTTTGGACAGGGTTGCTTGTTGCTTGCTTTGCTGGCAGCAGAAAGAGGACAAAGGCTTTTTGGGGACAGTGTATTCTTCATCCCTTTCACCCCAAGAGGAACATCTGTGTTGTGGAGCTGCTGCTTTTTGACTGATATTGTTCACCCGAGGAAAGGCTATGTAAGGGCACATACCTCAAATCTTTACATGCCATCTTTTTATTCATAGGGTCTGCATTTTCAGTAGGGTGTAGTTATATGGCTTCCACTGTCTGAAATAGGAACATTTCACAGTCATAAAAAACTTTGTACTTGCTCAAAAAGTCATTTTTAAAAGTACTCCTTTCTCCATAAAAAAAAAAAAAAAATCAAATGCTTTTCCCCCACAACAAAGATGATAGCTAATTGCATTTGCTCTATTCTCTGACATTTCTCATCACAGCTGGGTCTCCGTTGATTACTTTAATTACCCAGTGAATAAGTAAAGGTCATTTCATTTCAATCACATTTATTAATCACCCACATTTTCTCCTCATTAACATTTTCTCTATTTGCATGGAGCAGTCTCCTAAGTGATTCCATCAGAGCTATTAAGATATTAACGTCAAGTCTGAGTGCACCGAAGCAAAGATTCGATGGAGATGAGCTTTTGCTTTTCGCCTCCCCTAAATTGTGTTTGTTTTCATTTGGAGACTGTTAATAATTGATGCCAAGGATGAGCCTAGCTCTAATAGGGCACAGATTACTAGTTACCAGTGGGAACCTCATCTTTATCTCTCCTGGAGAGGATACTGCTGGGAGATGCTGGCTGGGTTGGACCAAAGATTAACTTTTCTGGATGATTCTGTAGGTCCTCGGGACCTGGGTCATCCAACCAGCATTAACCATTTGAAATGAGCACACCATGTGTTTACAATATAAAAATTTTAAGTACATTGCTTTAATAGGTAGATACACCAGTACATATCAGTTTAAAAGTATTGGCATTTTGGTGATCTACATACAAGCTTGTTATGGACACACACACATACACACAACTGTGGTAAACGCTACTAAGATGACCTTCAGCAATCCCAAACTATTGGTATTGTAAAAGACAATTTGTGCTGCACATTACAAATATGCAAACAACCAACACTTACAAACAACAAAATCTTATCGAAGAATTTTGCAGTAAGGGTGAAGACTATTACCCAAGAGACCTTGGGTGCCAAGTTGTGGTCATAAGAAAGTATTGGAAGACATTCTAATGTGATGAGGCCCTCTGTATTTGCTGATTGGTAGCAGTTCCTGCCTCGCCCACTGACATAGGGATTTCATTATTTCTGGTACATTTCAAAGGAAGGACTCTGAGTTGCTTGAGAAAGACATTCCAGATATGTAACCCTTGCATGAGGTAGAACAAAACCTCCACCTCTGTGGGGCAAGTAGAGAATAGGCAACTACAATTTGTAAAATAAAATGCTCTAAGAAAGATTGGGCCAGGCACGGTGGCACACACCTGTAGTCCGAGCCCTTGGGAGGCTGAAGCAGGAGGATCGTTGCAAGTTTGAGGCCAGCTTGGGCTACAAAGTGAACTCAATGGCAACCTGAACTGCACAGCAAGATCCTGTCTCAAAAAGACAGAGAGAGAGACAGAGAGAGAGAGGGTTGGGGGTCAGGAGTCTATAATCAAGAAAAAGCTGGTCCAAGGTTCAGTGGAAGGGAATCTTCTAGCCTTCTTGGTCAGTGTATACCCTTGCGTGATCCTGAGTGCTGCTCACACCTAGTGCAGCGGTCACCCTTTAGATGCTATGACAAAACACCTTTGGTAAGCAACTTAGAAGAGGAAAATTTTATTTTGGCTCATGGCTTCAGTGTAAGCTCACTCGGCACCACTGCTTGTAGGCCTGCAGTGAAGCAGACACATAGCGGCAGAAGGGTGTGGCAGAGGCTGCCAGTAAGCAGGTGGATTTTATAAGAATTGTCCTTTACAGTCACACCTACTGTGACCTCCGTCCTCCAACTAGGTCCTACCTGCTAATCGCTCATGCATCCCTGCACTCATCAGTAAGTTAGGTTAGTATCCTTGCAAGCCAATCAAGTAATCAACATCAACTGTTGCACCTGCTTCTAATTGAATGGCACCGAATGGGATGGGCTGTCCCCTGTGGTGAGAAAAGGCTTGATTTCCATCCTGCTCATGGCTCTTCCTCTTGACTGTGGCTTCTCTTTCCTGCTTGCACGTTTCGATGGAGTAGGCTGCTATGCTGACAGCAGCCCTATGGACAGGCTTTCATGTCAAGGAAATAAAGCATTCCATGGGCCTGCAGCTGGTGGGCCCAGAATCCTGTCAAGAGCCCTAAGAAGAAATGCGTGTTTGCAAAGCACTAATGAAAATAAATATTTGATTGGTAAATTTCAGTTTTTAAAGTAGAGTTCTGTCTTCATCTGCAACAAAATACTTGAGGTTGGGTAATATGAAAAGAAGAAAATATGTTTCTCACAGTTCTGAAGGCAAATAAATCCAAGACTAAGGAGTTTGTAGGTTCAGACCAGTGGGAGGACCATGTCTGTTTGCTTCCAACGTGGGCCATGCTTCTGCATCTTCTGAAAACTGGTGCTTCACGCAGTGGGAGGAGGAAAATCCAAAGGGACAGATGCTATTTTCCTCCAGCCCTTTTATGACTTAATGATTTCCTAAAAGCTCCTCTTCGTAATAATATCACACTGGCAATTAGGTTTCAACATACAAATTTGGGGGAGTCATTCTGACCACTGTAAGTACCATGTTTAATATGTAAACACAGCATCTGATTTAATTGCATTGGAGTTCATTAGGGAAACATGCAGTGATAAAGTAGTGTAAATGACATCCAGAAATTCACATGATCAATTTTACATACTGACTTATAAGCACAGAGAATTAACCTTATACTATATTATAGAAATGTAGGTTGTCTATATTTTCCTAAAACTAAAACTCATATTAGCTTGAGTATTATCCTAACTCTATTTACTCTGACAATAAAAGGTAGAAAATAAACATGTAGCCTTAGTTTATACGTTATAAAATGATGCTATTGCATTCATCATTTTATGTGTGTATATGCACTCAGAAAATCCAAACTCACTTTTGAAATAAATAAAAAATAAGACAGGTCATTATGGAATCACTTAATAGGCCAAAATCGTTATCAAACCCTTTGGCTGGGTCCTTCATAAACAAAATTATTGTAGAACGATAGCTGGCTGCTGTAGCCATCTGATCTCCAACATGTTTTTGATGACTTGTGGATACCTGATTTTAATATGCTTTGGAATGATTTATATTTACATATTCTCAGAAAGTCATACAGGAGGTTCTTTCCACACTTAATGAAGACTGTGGCTAATTACAGCTGGCAGAATTGGGACCACACTAATTGTGGGCTTGTGTTGTGCTTTGAAGTAAATATTTATTTCTTATTTGTGAAAAATAAGCCCATATTTGTTAATGAAGCACATGGAGGCAGGGAAGATGACAATGCTCACTGTGAGCTTCCGCCCTTTACATGGGCCAGAAGAGTAATAGAACAGCTTGAAAAATGCTCCAGAAGTGGATCTTTGAGTAAAAAAAATGGACTCATGAAGAGTCTGGATGCTCAACATCAATATGTTTGACATCATAAATTGGGCCTCATTAACAGAATCACATAGAATAAGTCAGCGGTGGTGAACCTATAGTATGCGTGTTACTTGTTTTTCTTTTAAGACAAAAACATTAACATATGAGTTGATTTTCATAAACTAAAATCTCAGTATTGAGGTTTAATTGTGTTGGCACTTTGCTGTAAATAAGTGGGTTTGGGGTTGTGGCGTTGCACTATTCTGTAAAAGGTTTGCCAGCATTGGACTGGGCAGCTTTTAGCCTGGAAGGTAGAAGTCAAAGTTGGAGTCACAACAGATTCAGTGTCTGGTGAGGGCTGCTTCCTAGTTGATAGATTGCAACTTCTCTCTGTGTATTCACAGTGTAAAAGGAGCTCTCTGGGGTCTCCTTCCTAAAGACATGGATCCATGAACAAGGGACCATATTCAGAACCTCATCTACATACCTATCTATACCTCTTCCTGTGTCTCTCTCTGCATTTATCCTGTGCATCTCTAAGGCTACATCTCATCTGTGTCCGGGTGGACTTGTGCTATAGGTATAAGTTGGTCTAAGGGAATTATAAGCAATGTATACATCATACACCCTGTATTGACGATCCTCAAATCCATCTGGCCCACCTTTACCACTCCCTACTTCCTGGTCCACTGCCATTTTCCAGGGATTTATTTCATGCCGCCAGTAGGGACTGAGGATCCATTTCCAGTCTTCCTTGGAGAGGGCAGGGACTTCTTCCTTCCGTAGCTTCGTGACAATTTCTGGTGCCTCATCTGTGCCCACAGAGATGAACCTATCTTACGGAACTCTTCAACTCCTCCTCGCACTGTTTCCTCTAGTGGAGAAGGGAACTTCAGCTTTGCCTTTAGAGATCCAAATGATTCATTAAGATATTTCTGTTCCCAATGTGCAAAGCTCAATCTTCCTCCTCAAATGAGATTTGATTCTGCTGCTAAATTAAAAAATGCTACTGACAGCTGTTGGCCCACTTCTAACCATCAAGCTTCGAGAAATACTGGAGTCTGCCTTCAAAAAGAAGTAGATAATATTTTCCCATGGCCTCTAGTAAACACATAATTAAAGTGTTCTTTAACTTCAGTGCACTGTCAGGATGCGTCCTGGATGCAGTCAAGCGAGGGCTTTCAGAAGTGAAATGAGCTGGGATTGGCTGGGTTATATGCAGCAGCAGCAGCCCTACCCTCAGCACTCAGGCAGCATGCACTGAGAAGTCCAGCTGACATGCTGATCATGTCCTGGACCAGCTACCCCCCCCCCCCCAGTCATGCTCCTTCCATCCCTACCTATGCTGACCCTTGATTTTGGGCACAGACTGAATTCCCTGGCATGAATCTTTTGAATTCTTTTATTTTGTGCTTACCTTGATTTCTGTTTAGGAGGCCTCTGCCCTAATTCTGATTGTTTCCAGAAACACTTATCTGTGTCCTATATTCTCCCGGAATAAAAACCTCCACCCACTTCCTTTTTTTCACAAGTAGACCCCAAACTCTGTGGGGCTGGTTCCTGTTCCTAGTCTCCTCAGCAGCTGACACACAACTACTCAGAACTCTCCTGGGTTCAAGTCAGCTATATGGACCCATCTCAGTCCTGGCCTTCCCACTTTCACAAAACTACTTCACATGCCTGAAGGACTCTGATGGGCTCTGCTGGCCATTTCCCAGATAGGCAATTTACACGCCTTTCCGTGCATGTCCTGTGCTGGACCTGGCACTGTCTCCTTTCTTGGATCTCTTCAGATCCAGCTGCAGTGCCACTGATGCCGTGGTGCGGTGTCCTCTACCCGGTCAGTAGTGATTGTTCTTCCCTCTCCCTGCCGTGTCCCACTCATTCCTGCCATCCCACAACGCTGCTGCAAAGCCTTGTGCTTGTGCTGGCGGGTTTGCATTTCATCTCACAGGTTACATAGACTCCCCACCCTACCCTAGCCCTACTGACTCTGGGAATGGGGTTTGGGATGCTTATCTTAGGCTCTCCCTGTCATCTGATGCTCGGCTTCGGTTTTCAGAGTGCTGACCTGCGCTGTAAGCTACCCAGGGACATGAACTTTATTTTCCCCTGACACAGCAGCAATAATAGCCTGCAGGTGGTAGTTTTATGGCAGGAGCTATATTATGAAATTACTATTTTCTTCTCCTTTGATTCTCTTGCCCTTTTTTAGTGCAGTCTTTTCTATGCCAGTCTCAAGGGGATCCCCTGCCTTGACAAGAATGAGGATGTAAGTGAAGGCTCATCCTCTTACAGAAGATATGAAACGAGTATCATTAAGGTGTTTATGGTGTTTGGTTGCTGCTATCAAATGCATACATTTGCAACAAGAAAGTAGCCTTGTGACTCAGACTACAGTCTTGACCAAGAACTAAAAAATTCTTTGTTTGTACATTAGGTGTTACAAGAGCTGTTTCCTGGGTCTAATCATAGAATTGTGTGGAAGGACAAAAGATCTAAGGATGAGGGGAGAGTACATGGGGGCCTGTGGTGTTACAGAAAGGAACAAAATGAGTGAGACTGAAAGAAAGATGTATTGGTTTTCCATTGCTGCTCTAAAAAATGGCAAATTGGCTTCCAGGTGATTGGTGGGAGGAAGAAGACCAACTCTGAGACCCAGCCAGTGCTAAAAGTTCTGCTAACCCTTTTCACCCATTGCCACTTAAATCCTGGAAGTAATAACTTCACCAGGGTGCTCCAACTTCCTTCTCTGACATCATTGAAAATAGTTTAGTAAATTGTACTTAGTGTCTTTCCTTTTTTCTTGTCAGGATTTTCACACATTAGTCTTCTATTTTCTTCTGCTTTGTAAAATCTGCAAAAAAAAATAATACTTTATAGTGTGAACTCTAGTCAACTAATTTTTCAGATATACTTTTCAGTGAAAAAGTAAAACTATGTGACCTAATTTGGTATGATGCTCCAGGCAATATTTGTAGTCCATACTCAGGCAAATAGCTCCTAAGGATAACAAGTGGTTCTTTTTTCTTTGTTTTGTTTTTTATTTTACAGAGAATAAAAGGAATGAGCAGGACCTAATTCTGATTGAGAACTACCTGGTTGGTAACTTAGAGTAAGGAAAGGTAGTGAACTGTTCCATTTCTTGTGTTAGGAAGAGGTAAAAAGTGTGTTAAGAGGTTTCTACCACATTACCTGTGCAAAGTCCTGCAGGAATGGGCCTGGAATATCTATAACATGGAGATAAGGGTCCATTCCTTATAGGGTAGTTGAAAATGCTAGAGGAGATTAAAGGTGTCATCATCAGAACCTCCTAAAACAAAACTAAGATAGTTGTTGATTTGGTCTTCATTGGAGAAAGATGATTTAATATTATTTTGATTCAATATTATTTTGGATTCACATAGAAACCATTCTTGGCTATCAACAGCTCTAATTACATTATATACCATGTCACTGACAGCTTAGAGCAGTACTGTCATCTGGCTGAGGATGTAGCTTCCCACAATCTTCCCACAGTAGATTACTTTACTAACAAGTGTTAGGTCCTGAGTTTCCTCCCTAGCACTGCAAAAAGAAAAAGAAAAAAAATTCATGCCATAAATCCTTAACATTTTTTAAAGTTAAGTTTAATCCTCTTATTTATTTTATTTTAAAGAGAATAAAAAAGCAATACAGAATTTTAAAACAAGATGATAGGAAATGAACAATGGTTATTATATCGCATACTGTAATCTTCAAAGTAGTTGCTCAGATTACCAAATAGAAGCATGTTAATACAAGGACATTATCATTGCCAGGATGGTACTATTTTTATTTTGGCAGAGTGCATAGAAATTTCTTAGAAATTTCCTTTAGAAATTGTTCAAGTCATTTCATGTGTGTAGTCACTCTTGTTCAAACTTTGGACATGGCCAAATAATTCTGCTTCTGGAAAGCATCAAGAAAGCCTTTTTCCGTTTGAGTGCTAAGCCCGCCACTCATGTGTTTTTCAGATGGAATTTAGGGAGCATCGTAGGCTGAGTAACATTCCTGGTCTGGGGCTTGCTTCTTTCATGTAAGAACTCAGGGTCCCGTGTGTGAGCAGAAGTGTTCTCAAAGGAGGTCATGGTTTGTAGTGATACAAGCAAACCAATTTCTGTGTTTATATTGAAGAGATCGACCAACCCCGGGGGGCTTACCCGCAACCCCAGTCCTATCCTCCCTATTGAAAACACACTAAACATATTCCTCACTTGAAAGCCTGTGGTCAAAAAACAAAGACAAAAGCGGCAAGAAAAGACAAAGGAGGTAGGAGGCATCTAATTCTATTCCAAGCTCCGCTGTCTTCAAGGGCGACCTTTTTTTAAGCATCGAGGGAATGGTGTATTTTTGCAAGGTTTCAAAATAGAGCATATGTGTACATCATTAAATTTCATGAGTAGGCTATTTGCATTTCCCCAGTTCTCACTTTTTATCAGGTTGACAGGTATGCAAATGGGAAAAAAGACAGAAAAAACATATTTCAAGTTGTTGCTAAGACTTCTTAGCGACACTAGGGTAGAGTAGTGGTAACTCATGTGTAGGGAATGAGCTGTCTCCTTGCTGAACGTCAGCTGGCTGAGCAGAATGCTTGCATGAATTTTGCAGGATGCTGCCATGTTAGGCATCTTGCTTTTTTATAGTTTCTCTACGAAGAGCTTCCTTAGGCTACTTAATAATGAGCTGCACAGTGACATCTAGTGTAGGAAGCAGAAGAAAAATTTATAATCACACCACATAGTTTAATCACCACTTCATGCAATTTTCCAAAGAATAGAATGGATACGGCTAAGAAGCAACTTCTCTTTTCTGAACTTTCTCTTCTTTTTCTTAACAACTAGGACCATCCTCCTGGATGTTGCTCAGTCAGGGTAAGCACCCTTCACACCA
This sequence comes from Dinomys branickii, assembly GCA_004027595.1. Classification (NCBI taxonomy): domain Eukaryota; kingdom Metazoa; phylum Chordata; class Mammalia; order Rodentia; family Dinomyidae; genus Dinomys; species Dinomys branickii. The sequence continues at coordinate 121,168 of PVLD010003374.1, read as the reverse complement.
GGGTGAAGGAAAACTGTCTCCACTAATGCTATAAAGCCTAAGCCTGTTATATAGCAGAGGCATCTTCTATCCTGGAGTTCTCATTTACAGGACAAATGTGGGGAAAATGGAGTGTTGTCATATAAACTCACACATATTATGGGCTTCAGGCAGTCACTCACAGCTGAGCTCCTTCTGGATGGTGGATTAATCTTTAGATGGTGCTGCTACTTACGTAGGTCTGGCACAAGGAAAGAAGGGAATGAAGAATGTACGTGATGAGATACAGAAAGAAACGGGGAAGTACAAAGTAGGAAAGAGAAGTTACAAACTTTACCAGTCTCTTAATATTCATCCAGAATCAGCATAACCCAGAATCATTTCCTATCAGTCACTTCCAGCAGTGTGGCTTTAATCAATGTAACAAACTCAAACCGTTTAATAAGTACCTATCAGTGTGTGGTAAGTGCAGCATGATTTCCTGTGTTTTCCAGAGTGTGCTGAATTGATAAGCAATGGGCCACTTGTTCCAGCTGCCCTATCTAACCTCTCGTGTTGTGCTGCTTCAGCCTACTAGGGATGTTTCCGCTGAAGGCTTATTTCCTGTGCATAGAATGCTGATCTTTTTTTTTCATATAGGCAAACTGGCCTCATAAAGGTATGCTTCAGAGAACTGGTGCAACCAGTGTCCTAGGTAATGTAGCCATCCTTCTCCACCTTCGCGTGCACTGTTTATTTTAAAAACATTTATCTTTATAGTGAAACATTATATGTATCTGCTCAGTAAAAATTATGATCCTACCACAGCCTCAAATCAATGAAACTATCCCTGGGCTGGAGGTACAGCTCAGTGGGCTAAGTGCTTGCCGCTGAGCACTAGGGCCCTGAGTTAGATCCCCGGTCCCGGAAAAAAAAAAAAAAAAAAAGGGGAACCATCGGATGGTTCCTTCTTTTCAATGAAACTATCCCTTCTTCCATAAAGTGAGAAGATTATTTAGTTAATTTTAACTGGGTCTGGTTTAAAAAAAAATCTAAGGTAGAGAAAACCAGATAATTTCCAAGCAGAATCCAGAAGGATGCTGTAGGAAGTAGAGTTGGATTAGAAGAATAAAATTGCTTCTTATCTCTAGTTTCTCCAACTTGTAAACGATTCCCCAAATAAAAGGTGGCATGGGGATTTATAGTTGAGAGCATGAGTTTTATACAAATCAGATGAAGATGATGCCAAACAGATCTTCTGAACAACACAAACGAATTTCTAAGGGTTTTTTTAAATAACTAAGTTTAGTGGTACAGTTTAAATATGCACAATGGTTACACTCATCACAGGGAATTTGTACCTGTCCAAGATACATCTTAGTTCCCCATTTTTCCTCATTCCCCACCCCTCCCTTCTACTCCTTGTCCCTTTCTCATTTACAAAGCTTTGGCGTTGCTATTAACAGTATTTGTATCTGCAATTTTGTCTCTCGGTCCATGCACATGAAAGTTTCTTCTCCAGAACATAAAACCAGGGAGTGGAATGACTACATTGTAGGGTATGCACAACTCAGACTGTATAGATGATACCAAATAGTTCTCCAACTCACAGCATAGGAGAGTTTCTGAAGCTTCACACCATTGCTTACAGATGATACTGTGAAGCTCTAAAGCTTTTTGTAATCTATTGGACGTAAAATGATGTCTTGCTGTGAATTTAATCTGCAGGGTTTTTATTTCCAATTAGTAATGACATTTCACATTTTTCTTTTGTTTGTTGGCCATTTGCATTTTATGGTTTGTGAATTGCCTCCTTATGTATGCTATCCATTTTGGGTTTTGTTAATTGGTCTCTATGCTTGTGTATGTACATATAGTTATACATATTTATTGGCTAAGTGGCATTTGGTCCTGACTATCCTATTTCTGTAAGGAAATAGAAGGGAAAGGAAAGAAAACTAAGGAGAAGAAAAAAGGAAAAGATCCATCCAAGCTTTCAATTAGTTTATTGTGGCCCTCAGAAACTCTGTCAAAATGTTAATTGGAATTACATTAAGTCTATAGATCAATTTGGTGAGGATTGACATCTACACAAATTTAGTTTTCTAGTGAGGATCATGTTGTTTCCATCCCTAAATTCATATCTTCAATGTTTTCACTGCACCTGCAATTATCTACACAGAGTGCATGGGGTTTTCGATTCTGACTTTGATGCATACTTGATCTTAATGCATTAGTTTGATTCTTATGTATTATGTTTCATTATATATTGCTGATAGTATTTTAAAATATTTTAAGACTGGGGTATAGCTCTTGCCTAGCACATACAAGGCCCTGGGTTCAACCTCCAGCACCGAAAAAGAAAAAAAAGAATAAGAATAGTTATGATTTTTACATCTATATTGATGAGTGACTTGGATAGCGCCTTTTAAAAGTAGATTTATTGAGGCATAACACATCTATCATATAATTCATCTACTTAATATGTAGAAGTCAATGGTTTTTAATGAATTCAGTTACTTGAGCATTACATAATTAATTTTATAGCATTTTCTTCCTCCCACAAAGAAACACTATACTCATTAGCAGTCACTCTTGATCCTCTAGCTGCAGGGAACCAGTAATTGCTTCCTGTCTCTATGGAGTGACCTATTCTGGTTATATAACTGGAGCTGTGCGGGTGAATGCATTTTTATTTGTTTTGTTATTTTTGTTTGTTTTCGATGGTAAGGTTATATTAGCCTTATATAGTTTGCTAGCAGGTTTCTCTATTTTTATGGTAAGAGATATTATGTAAGGTTGTAATATTTGTTCTTTTGATAGTTAGGGAAAGCCATCCCTTTGATTGTTGTGCTGTGTTTGTGTCTGAGCACATTACTTTTTTACCATTGATGATTAGCCTTGTTTCTGAGCACATTACTTTTTTACCATTAATGGTTATAGTCAAGACAAGGATCTCTATTCATTCAACCCCCTTAATTAGCAGACTTACAGAAGAAAGAATAGATAAGTTTGTCATCAAATGCAGGAAAAAGTTAATGTCAATGTAGGATTTTAAAAAACATCCTCTAAAAACTAGTAATAGAACAGAGTAAGCTAAAGTTGAAACATAGCTTTAGAAATGTGACAGCAAAAGTCATACTCAAGAAATTCTTTCTCAAATCATGAAGGGGAAAAGAAAAACTTGCTCTTATTTCTACTGTACTAGTCCCAACTAGCAAAAATAAAGGGAAAATAAATCAATCGAAAAATTGGAAATAAGCATTATTCATAAATGATGTAATTGTTTGCAGAAAACACTCAAAGATCTAGCAAAATATTAAAATGACTAAGACACTTTACTAAGTTGCCAAAAATAAGATAAATATGTAGAAATTCCATTTCTATGTGCCAACAGTAAAGGTTACTTAGCACATATACACACGGTGTATCAGTCAGCTTTCATTACTGTGACAAAACATCCAAGAAAAACAACTGAAAGGAGAAAAGATATATTTTGGCTTGTGTTTTCAGCCCATGGTCGACTGGCTCCATTGCTGTGATGAAAATATCACAGAGGCAGGATCACACAACAGAGCAAAGATGTTCTTGTGGTGGTCAAGAAACAGAGTGAAGGAAAGAGCCAAAGAGGAGAGGATTTGGGGACCAAATCTAGTCCCCTAGGTCATGCTCCACTATCTGCCATGTTCAACTAGGCACCTCTTCCTTGGTTCCAGCACCTTCCAATGATGCCATCATGAAATTATGATTATTTCAGAGGATTAATTCACTGATGAAGTTCACAGGTAATCAGGCCTTCCACACAGTGAACCCTCAGGGGCCTGTTATATACAAACTACAGCACACAGCAAAGAAATGTGATCGAAAAATGATTCACAAGGATTTTCCACATGTACTTGAGTAAGGTAAACAGGAAATAAAATCAAAGGACCTTTTTCATTAAAATGTTGCCTTAGGGTTTTCAGGGTTGAGTAGTGATGTTCCTTCAAATCTGAAAGCACACACTTGAGGACTTACGGTTTCAGAATTTTCAGAGGTAGTTGTTTTTGTTTTTTGGTTTGTGTTTGCTTTCTTCGGTTTATTTAATGGTAGGCCACACAAGTGCATTTGTCATTCTGTACGTTATCCCCGGGCTTCCTGTTTGTCAAGGGTCTCTTACAAAAGGAGCCTTCGTTGTGGCCCCAGCCTAGTCATCCTCCTCCAGGGCCTGGCTCCAGGCCAACAGGAAGCAACAGTAGTTCTCTGTGGTCCCTGCTCCAACTCTTCGTGTATCCCTGATTATTCTTCCCTGTCACTTCAGAGACCCGGATTGTTTCCATTCCTTGACTCAGCACAGCATTTGTACTAAACATATTTTCAACAGTCCTGGAATAGGTAAGTGATTTCTAACAAAAAATGTTTTCTGGAAATAAAAGCCCCTTCCTTATTTTAAAATTATACAGATTTGCTTTTTTTAACAACTGAAAATTTATTTAAATAATGTATATTTGATGGATATGAACAAATGAAGAAATAGCACAAATACTTGGTTTAAGGTAGTAGTTAATGTCTTAAGTTGCTTAAGAGTCTATAAAAAAATACATAGACTAGGGGTGGGGAGTTAACAGACTTCTTGCTCCCCATTCTGGAGTTTGGATGTCTCAGTTATGGCATGGTAGGTCCAGTGTCTAATGAGGGTTACTTCCTGGGACATAGATGGCACCTTTGTGCTGTGTCCTCACATGGTTGAAGAATCAAGAGAGCCCTCTGGGGTCTCTTTGCTAAGGGTGCCAGTCCCATGTGTGAGGGATGCATCCTTATGTCCTAAGCTTCCACCTCCTCACACCATCACCTAGAGGACTATACTTCAACATAGATTTTTTTGTGTGTGTATTTTGGAATATTTTATTTTTCCGTTTAAAGATCTCATACTCATTAGCAGTCACTCCCAGTTCTCACACTTCCCTCTTCCCCGTCATTAAGAACATAGGCATTCGGGGAGGGTACAGACATTCCATTTACAGCAACCAGGGATGCTAGCTGGATATTTACATGCCACATGCCACATGTATCCTTGCAGCATTGTATCCATAATAGCCTGACCTCTCCAAGGGGTCGGGAGAAAGCCTCGCCTGGGCCAGTAAGGGCAATGGTTAGACCCAACACGGTCTCGGTGAACTGCTGAATCCCCGTTCTGGGAATGTGGGCAGGACCTGATACTAGTGTACACCAAGAGAATCTGACGAGATTGAAGGGATTCTGCCCTCCATCACGGGAAAAGCTTTCCTTGCTGGCACGGCCATGAAGGGAAACTCATGGGGCAAGAAACTAAGGATAGCCCACATGAGTTGAAGGTGAGTTCTGGCCAAAGACCAGCAATAAACAGCAGCTTCCCAAGCTATCACCACAAGGGACTCCGCTACCTATCACATGTGCTTTGAAGCAGATGTCATACGGGATGCCAGCCCTGGCTTATTCCTTGATTTCAGGCTGGTGACAGATCCTGAAAAGAAACCCAGCTTCACTGCATCCACACGGGGCTATGGCTGTGTTCTGTTTTAAGCTGCTAAAGTTATGGCCATAGAGTTTGTGCAGCAGTGAAAGAGTGACTAGAGCAATTGATTGGTGATAGAGGTTGTTCAGAGACCTTTACAGTAGCTGAGGACATTTTCTGAGATACAGTATCTGAGTCACAATCTCAAGGACTGTACTTTGGAGATGACACCTAAAACTGGCAGTTCTATGTGAGGCCGCTGATCCTTGGAGACTTCGGTCACTGCAGTCTCTATTAGCAATCCACAGAACCAGAGGGGCTGAGTGCCAGAGTTAATTTGTCTTGTCTACAGATTGAAGCCAGATTAATATCAAAACCATCACTCTTTATTACTCCCTTCATGGGTTATCACTGGTGAATGGTGATGAGTTTCAATCCTTACAAGGCCCGAGAGGAAAATTAATGGGGGCAACTAGGAAAGATTAAAAGGAAGGTGACTTAATTTGGTTAAGATTGAAGACTGCACGTTAAACCAGAAAAGCACTCAAGTTCTCTTTCTCTCTCCTGTTTCTTTCTCTCGCTTGAAAAACATTTACTGAGTCCCTCTCTGAAGCAGGCATTCAGCACGAACATAAAATAAGACTAGTATTTTACATACATGGCACACAGGTCTAATTGATTGTTCTATGTCTTAAGAGATGTCACATTCAATCAGTGGTGGGAACAGTCACATAATCAAGTCATTACTATAATTAGATACATTCTAATACAATAATGTGCAGAGATTCTTTTTCAAAGATGGAGGTAAGAGTTGTATGTAATGCAGTCATGGAAATGACATCCCGTCCGGTGGCCAGAGTTAGGCTGAAAGGACCACTCCACTTTTCTTCTTTTCGTGAAGGGATTCAAAGGGGGAAGTAAGAGAGAAGCAATGTCCACTATATTTCAGTCAGGAGAATTGGACGTGTAGTGTTATGAGTTGAACTGTGTCTCCTAAAAAATGTGTTTGACTCCTAAGCCCCACCATGTGTGACACTTGAAGCAGAGTCTTTACAGATAAGAGCCATCCTGGAAATGAAGTCGTCGGGGTGGGCCACAGTCCAAGGACCGGTTCACTTAACGGACAGGGAAAGTTGAGACACAAAGAGGGGCTCCGTGCATGACAGGTAGAGTTAGAGCTAGAGTTTGGAGTGATGCACCTTCAGTCAAAGGGACCCCGAGATGGGTGGGCCCCTCCTGCAACAGGAAGAGAGGAAGCATCCACTCCAGCTAGTGCCTCCGGGTGGAACATGGGCCTGTTGCCTGTTGATTTTGGATTTCTAGCTTTCTGACCTTCAGAACAGTGAGAGAGTGCATTTCTGTTATTTTAAACCACCCAGTTTACAGCTGCCATAGGAACCTGATACATATAGTTTTTAAAAAATCACATCAATTTGACACTGGCGTGAGGGGAGTGAGTGAAAACGTCCTTCATGAATCACCAGAAGAGCTCAGAGAAAGCTGTTGTTTCTCTGCAGTGTAGCTGCACAAGAAAGGTATGTGTGGTCAGTGAACTGAGCAGACTTCCTAACACAAGAAAATGAACTCTGGGGGTTCTCCCATGCATCTTGGTTTAGGACACACACACACATACAAACACACACACACACACCCCAAACAAAATGAAGCTCTTCTAGGCTTTTAAGCATCTCAATTTTCCTCAAAGTTTGTTCCACCCACCAAAATGCACGTTCAGCTCTCAAGGGCTGTCCTGCTTTTGCAAATGCCATCTTTTGTGTATGCTAACACAAATCCTCTCGGTTTCACCAGTGACCTTTTTCCTACCACGCGGAGGCTCCCTGCCGCAGCTCTCTGCAACGGAGACCCAGGGGCGTCCAGGTCAGGCCCAACTTCTGCATTATTCCCTCTTTGTACTGCCCCGAGCCCTGCCACCTCTACCTTTGAATAGTTCTCAAGTAGACTCACTTGTTGCAGCTCTGGTAGTACATCTTTAGGGCAAGATGTGACCATCTCCTGTCGGATGCTGGGCAAAACATTAAAGCAGGATTCTTTATTTGCATCCAGCTAGCTAATTCATGGCCCTTATGACCAGAAAGATCATTTCCAATTGTGGGATGGATTATGTAATAACTACACTTTCCTGCGTCTATCCTTTTCATTCTACACTCTTGGGATGGAGACCTGAATGGCCTGCATTAACTCTAAGGCCCAGTTGTGGGCGGGTCTCTTGCCTGGTCCAACGTGATTGCTCCCTTTTGACCTAACAAACTCCCTCCTACTGATGTTCTGTCTGAAGACTCCTCTCAGCATTCCAAATGTCATTTGTTTAAGGTGACACCGGGTTCCTGGGTCACATGCCCTCGGAGTGCTGTGGAAATGTCTGGAGCATTACTTATCAATGGTTCTTTGTTTTTGAGGTTCCTAAATTAATGTCTGTGATCTTCACCGGATGTCAGTTCCATGAGGGCAGGCACTGACATTCCTTTTTAGCTTATGTTTGCATTTTCAAGGTCAAGAACATTTTTTGTGGGGTAAGTGAAGAAACAATAAAAGAACTGTACTTTGAATAACAATTGGGTCCTCAATTCATGAACTCCATCTACTTTCTAGTTAGAGGAGCCTCTTAATCCTTTTGTTCTTCCTTGCTGTGGTTCATTTCTTTCTCATAGGGTTAGAATGTAATTAAGCAATAAATAATGCACACTAAAACCTAGATCTTCAGGATATAAAGAAGAAAAAAAGGACACTTGAAAATTCCTACTACAGTAAAACTCATCAATATTCATGCCCAAGGAAAGCCAAATAAAAAAGCTTGAATACACTTCAGATAAGCATGAAAAGTGTAAAATTCATTAAAATAGTTTAAAGTCATGAAAGCTTATCCAACTATGAGATCACAGCTCCCAGTCCTATAGAATATCATCGTCAATAAAAGCAAGATTGGTTATAATTATGTTTCATATTTTGTTGTGCTATTTAATTATCTATAATGGTTCAATTTGCTGATTATCATTGATATGTATGGAATTGTTATAAAGCTTAAAGCTATATTTCCTCCGATGATAACAAACTACTTCATATGTAGATTTAATAAAATGTAATGTGCAGTGCCAGAAGTGAATAGAGTTGAAGGGCAATCTGTAGAGAAAAATAGTGCCTAAGGCTGCACCATCCAATATAGTTGCCACTCATGAAGCTATTTAAACATAAATCAAAACTAAGTTTAAATGAAATATTCAGCCCTTCAGATACATCAGCCACATTAAAAATGTTCCATTGGCATGTGGATAGCTGCTACCATACTGGAGCATACAGATGGAGAATTTTCCAGAGAGTTCTACGGACTGTGGTTATCTAGGCAGTTTTGTGAGCTATGTCCTTGATGCAAATTGACAAAATACATCAGAGGTCCCAACTGGGCCACACAGCAGGAGGTGAGCCTGGGCCAGATAGTGAAGCATCATCTGTGTTTACAACTCCCCATTGCTTGAATTACTACCTGAGCTCTGTCTCTTTTTAGATGGGCAGTGGCACTAGGCTGGCATAGGACTGATAACCCTAAGGGAAATTCAACATATGAGGGATCTAGATTTTGTGCTTCTTATGAGAATCAAACACCCCATGATCTGACGTGGAGCAGAGACAGGGATGCTAGTGCTGGGAGTGGAATTCCTGTACATCACAAACATAACAAAACAAGAAATTAACCTGCCTTAGGTCTATGGAAAAGTTATCCTTCATAGTACCCATCTACAGTGCCAAGAAGGTTGAGGACCACAGATATGCAATACTGTACCTGCAGAAGTTGGTAGGTAGAGAAGTTACAGTTTCATAAGGGAATATTTTCTACTAGAAAGATGACTTAGCCCCTCCTTACTACCAAAGTTGAAGCTGAAATACACATTTGATGGGCATTTGTAGATAACGTTCCAAACCTACACAAATGGATGGACTCATCTCAAAAGTAGAGTTTCCTGGCTTCCTGACACCACTGAGAACTTCTTTCTAAGAGAAATAATCTTCCACAGATTTCACAGCACCATCAATGAAATAAATTTGTGAACGCTTAAACACCCATCTCTGTGCCACTTTAAGATTCTTTCTAATTCATAAATTCCACGAAATGAAAATATCTTTGATCATCCAAAATCTGCATCCATAAAAAAATTTGGCACAAATCAGTCCACTGTTACACGGCACAAAATTTGCATACACATAAAACAAATGTGCAAATGCCTTGAAAATATTGTCTTCAACTAAGAATGTTAAAGCAAAGGCCATGATGGCAGTGTTGCATTCTAGGAAATCCTTTCTTCCATGGATGGCTTTGTGGTAGACTTAGAAATAAAACTTTAAGTTCCTGGAAAACAAGAACATACAAAATAAAGTCCACGTACATAGACATGTTCACTTAAGTTGTAGCCATTGACTGTAAAACCTGGTCAGAATTTTCTGAGTGGCTGCCTGCATACTTTAAATCGTTTATCTCTTTTCATTCACACTTTCACCACTGTTAAATAAAAGCTTATTTTCTTTGAAAAAAAATTATTCTGATTCCCTGTCTGAACTATATTTGAACCTATAAAATGTAAGAAATCCAAAGCAGGTACTGAGAAAATTCACCAGTGAATAAAACTTAATATTGTTATGGGCATTTGTTATATATCTAAAGCTTATATTATGTCATCAGAAATCATAGTAACACCATTATGCTCTGCAATTACGTGCTTCAGTGGCAACTCATCATGTGTTTACTGTAATTACACCATTTGACTAATTACAGCAATTATGCCATTTAGTGGCTGAATTCTTAGTTCTGAATTCCATTGATTGGGTGGACTTTCTCTGTAATTTTGCAAAGTTTTGTGTGTTGAATTTGGTGAATGTACAGCTCGAGTTTTGTGTTGCTAGAGTTTTTTTTAATTTCCAGAGATGATTTTAAAGTTGGAATATGAAAAAGTTACTTTGATTTTTTTTTAATCAAAATTTCCAGAAGAACACAAATCTCCCTTTCCATCACAAGCCTGGGTACTAGAGCTATGCATACTATTAGACTAAGGCCTGGTCCTCAGACTAGAGAGTCATACCTTTACCATTCTCAAGAGCCACATGGTTGGATTGAACTGACATCTTGTTAAATTGAAATGAGAAATTAGTTTAGTAACTTAATAAAAATAACCACTTGGTTTATCTTTATACTCTTTTGAAGTGTATTGCAGGAGGGAGTTATATTTCTCCCCTGCAAAGCAGGAAAGTCAACAAGCATTAATGTACCTTGCAAATAGAGACTGAACCACACACCAACACAACTGAATGCCTAGTTTTCTAGGTGACTTGTGCTGTCTTCTGAGGAGGTAATTAAACACTACAGGCTCAGTCTCATTTGCACAGTGCATGGTTATTGAATAGTCTCCTCAGCCAGGTGTGGTGGCACACTCCTGTAATCCCAGAACTCCAGAGGCTGAAGCAGGAGGATCGTTGTGAGTTCCAGCCTGGGCAACAAAGTGAGCTCAAAGCCTGTTGGAACCGCAAAGGGAGACCCTGTCTCAAGATAAAGACCAAAGGAAAAAAAAAAGAAAAAACTGAATAGTCTTCTCAGGTCAGAGAAGGTGGGGAAAAATTGCATAAAACACACATTCACTTTCACAGTCCACTTCACTGCCATCCTCCATAAGAAAGCATCTAGGTGGGGTCAGATCTTCAAATCCTCCTGTCCAGCAACAGTTTCCACTTGGAGGAGTGAAGAGAATCCAGGTCCTCCACACACTGAGCACATGTTCTACCATTAAGCTATACCCCAGTTCCTGGATGTGCAATTTGAAAACTTGTATTTTGGAAAACCTGACAAAACCTGGGACTCAATATTCTCCTCTATAATAAGGAAATTAAAAATGGAACTTTTGTCAGGCTGCAGGGAGTGTAAGAAAGGTCTGTGTAAAATATGACAGCAAAATATGTGGATTTCAAGAGGAATCAATTTATGAAGGACTCCATGCTCCTCTGCTGAGAGTCCGAGTTCTTAGGTGTGGTGCAACTGATGGCACTGAATGTCTGCAACTCCTTGGGACATTCAGTTCTGATTCACTTATTAACATAAGCAAAAGCTTTGAAATTGAAAGCGATGAAGGAATTACATTCCTTTTCACAATTAGAATAACAGGAGTTCGATGATCACAGGAAACAGCTTGGAACTTGAAAGCAGATCTTAGGAAAAGTATCAAATATGTACCATTAACCAAAATCTGATAAACAACCCAAGAACGTAACGCGATGTCATCCTCTATCAACCTTAGAGCTGGCAATTATGTTGCGCTGTTTTTGTTTCTCAATTCTATCAAATCATTCAGTTAGGAAGCAACTGGGTATTATAATAACAGGGACAGACAATACGGAACGGAGCACATGTATATCGCTTCTTTTTCTTTGATGGTGTCATGTTAATAATGAATAATTGACATTAATGGGTAGTCATAAAATAGTCATTGTTTTAGTACATTCTGAAGAAGCCTTATGATATATTCCATTTGATTACTCTGCATTACTAATTCAAGAGCACTACAGATTACGAAAGCTTGCCTTACATATTCGCTTGTGTCTTCTTGTTCCTCCCTCCCTCCTAAGAGTGCATTTTTGGAAATTGAACTTTTCCTGAGCTGTAGTAAACATCTGACATTCCTCAGAGGAGCAATTCAGCATGCCTTAGAGAGTTATCTTTAGACTATGATTATTCTTTCCTGCCCATTTTGCAAAAGTGATCATTCCCAAAGGACACTCGTAGTTGAAAGCGAGCAGCAGTTGCCAAGCGACAATAATGAGTGAAATCGACCAGTTATTCTATCAGCCACAGAGCTGTGATGAAACAAAACATTAATGGCAGTGAAATAGTACTTCCTCTGATAGTTTAAGGGGGAGATTACTTTCACTGCCCAGAAAGTCATTTTAACATTTTTTATGAAATAATATAGAGAGAACGAATCTTGCTTTGTATTTGGCTAGAACAAACCAAACTTCAGTCAGAGCAGTTCATGGCACACTTGCATTGGAAGCCACCCGAACAGACTTGCAGTTTGTGACTGTGTGGCTTTGCCTCTCTAGCTGTGGATCAGTGTGTCTGCCCGCACAGGTACATCGCTAGGCTGTGTGCAGCTAGGAGCTTCTGGTGGGGATCTTAGTCCACTGAAAGTGCTTAAAAATGGCTCCCAGAGCAGGATCTTATTCTGGATGAGGCTTGTGGGGCATGGATGGCATTGCCTTTCTTTTAGCCCATCCATGCTTTCCCATTCCAGTAGCCTCAGTTTGTATCAGTTGCTTGTGTCGCACCACACTAACGGTTTTGGGGATACTTGGAATCCCCAAACCTACACCCCAAATGTATAGGTTCCATCTTTATTTTGCATAAAAGCAACAAAATATTTGTACATTTACACCACTTTTACCGCTTTGTTCGGCACGTAATGAGGATGAGTCATTTTGATCTACACAATTGAGTTATTTTTCTCCCTCGATAAAATTTGCATTGTTTGCTTCTTGGATTTAGGCATACGAAATTGTGGGTGTTAAACATAACCAGCCCACAATTTAATTCCTGGTTTCTTCATTTATAGCTAATCACATGTAATTTGCAGGCTTCCCATAATCCTTACTTTTTTCACTTAAAAAACAGGGATAAGTTAGTTTCATGTCTTAAAGCTCTGCTGTATTAAAGTTGATAATGAATGTAAAGCATTTGCCATAATGAATAAAACATTATGATTATTTAATAAATGTTGTTAATTGCTTTTGTTCCTCGTTCTTCTGGTGGCTTCCTGGAGAAAATAACATTGTTTACAGTCTATCTCTTCTGTCCTCTGTGTTTCCCACAGACTGTTTATTTCCTTATTCTGTGTCTCTGAATTCGTGAAGTAACTCTCGTTTGTTTGCTACTTCACTGAAGTCTGTGTAGAGTAGGTTGTTGTCTCTCAGGCTCCAGGACTGAAGTAGCAACGAAGTAGCAATTGCTACGTCACCACCCTCCTGTTTCAAAACCTGCGCCTGGGGACATCACACCTTCCCTGAACAAGCTATAGTCCAGATTGTAGGCTTTGCTGTCCATATAGCTGCTGTCCATCGCTGTCACCATGACTCAATTCTCATCTGCCTTTGTTACACGAAAGCAGCCATCCACACTACCTGAACAAATGGGCTGACTCTTTATTTACACAGACCAACCACAGGTCAGACTCAGCCACTGCGTCCTAGTCTTTTACTCCTGCTCCAGACTGCTAACGCCCTGAGGACAAGAACTGTACCTATTTGTCTATGGCTGTGTGTGGAACACCCAGGACAGTGCTTGCTTCATCTTAGCAACTCAGAAACTGTTCATTATGCAGCTGAATAGCAGCTATTATGAGGAGCTATAAAAGAACATATGTTTCCCTTCCCTTGCTCCCATCATCCCACATACGGCATCTCTGTAACTGCTTAGGTATTGGTCTGTTTTTCTTTGTGGTGGACTTCAGCCCCAGTATGCTAGTTAGTCTGAATGCATCAGCTTGATTAGAGCATGGTAACCAACTGTTTGCCCAGACACTGGTATAGATATTGCTGTGGGGACACATTTCAGATGTGACTATATATAAATAATAGACTTTAAGTAAATCAGATCACCCTCCAACATGTAGGCAGGTGTCCATCCATTGGGTTAAAGGTCACGTAAGCATAGACTAAGACTCCCCAAGGAAGGAGCAACACGGAAATTCTCCTGGATTTCCAGCCTTCAGACTTGAGATTGTAACATCCAATCTTCTTTAAAACCCAACTTGCCCTACACATTTCTAACGTGCCAGCCTCTGCAATTAGAGGAGCCAGTTCTGTAAAATAAATCAATCTCTATCATCCTATCAATCAATCATCTATCTATATGTATCTATCATCTGTCTATTAATCTTTCTATATATCGATCTCACCTGTCTTTTTTTTTTTTTTTTTTTTTTTTGCGGTACTGGGGATTGAACTCAGGACCCTGCACTTGCCAGGCAAGCGCTTATTCCACTGAGCTATATCCCCAGCCCCGATCTCACCTGTCTTTACCTACCTATCTATCATCTATCTATATTTGTTACTGGTTCTTTTTCTAGATAACTTTAATCCGTGTACTCATAGAGTACCTGAAAAACTGTGGTCCTTGGGCTGTCCTGTCACGGTCTTTGATGCTTGTTGCCCTTTTCAGTCAATGAGATCTACTTCAAATGGGAGTCTGTACCAGATGTACACTCTGAGTCACTATTCTCCCTGCCACATTTGTTGGTTTAAAAACATTTCAGGTTCTTGGGAAAATTGATATGCAGCCTTTTTCAAGACAGGGCCATAATGTGCCAGAGGGCACGGTTGCTGCACTCTATCTTTCCTTCCCATCTCTTTTCCCTTTCTTAAAGAATTCATAGAAAGGTCCAGGCTTTTCTCTGTTGGTTGCTTCTGGGACTCCAGGAAAGTACCCACAGCTCAACTTGAAGAGTCAGCCCAGCAAGTCCCACAGTCTCTGTCCTTGAGCCTCTCCAGCATGCCTGATGTGTGAGTCAGATCAGTAGTGTCTGATGGTCTAGCTTATCTACAACTCAGGAGAGAGGGCTGGTGGTGCCTGGGGCAGAACTGCAAGCCAGCTTTCAGCAGGGAGGCCTGAGACCCAGAGACCGCTAAACATTGCCTCTGTGGAAAATATACTCCTTTACTCTCACTTAGAGAATAATTCCTTCAAAGAATCTTAAAGAGAAAGTGGCCCCCCTGTCACGGAAGCCTTCTACAGTGTTGGGAGACAGAGTACTTAGTCTTTCTTTTCTTTCTTTGTAAGCAGTACTTGCCCTAGGCTTTGCACAGGCATACTAATTTAAATGCTCCAAGAGCTCAGGAAGTTGACTAGGGTACCCTCTTACTTACCCTTATGGTAGTGCTCAACACAGGACCTGGCCTTGGGGTTAACCAGCTAAGCAACTGCTAAGTGGTAGACAGGTATGTGGCCTGCTGGATGTTTCTCTGAGGATCTTTCTAGTTGCATAGAATTAAGGACCTGATGATACATTGCCATTATTTATTTAAAAACCCAGCTAGTGTATGATGCCCCCCACAAAGCAGATAGTGTCTTGAGTAGACACATCATCCCTTTTTAGAAAATTGGAATCTTTGCCCGAAGGCTGGGATTTTACCCATGTGTATCATCCCCACTCTTTTCTGATGATATTTCTACACACACAGCTCTTCAAGTCTTCCTCAGTATCATTTATCATTTTGCAAAGATATAATTTCTTTTAAACAGCCAAACACTTATGAACCATGCCTTCCTGCATATCCACCTTGAAGACTATTTCACTACACATTCAAGGCATGATAATGTAGAACTGTAAAGCTTTGATTGTACTTTAATTAACACTATCTCAGCAGCCTTAAGCACTGAATCTTTATCTCCTTTGCTCCACTTCGAGTTAAATAAGACTTTCTTAACCATTTTGCTTATAGAACTTTTGCCAAAATTGCTAAATATTTCCTGGAATTTACCATCTGGTGTATTGTTTGGAGTGAAAGGACAAAAAAAGAGGAAAATGTGTGCTATGATTATGATTCCAGAGAATAAGGCAAAAAAACCCCTGTGTATTTCCTCTGTAAGGTATAATCCCTTTTGCACCTTTAGATTCTGGAGAGAAGAACCTTATTATTATGGAAACAGCAAAAGGAAAGAAAGTTCTTCCTAATTAAGGCCCCCCACCCCACTCCCCAATGCAAAGCGAATTTAGCAGACAGCCGTACCCTCCCAAGAAGCTTTGGACTGGTATAATTTGCCAGAAAGTGTTATGCTCAGGCCATTTCCTCTGGAAGCCAATTACTCTTTAAATCACTTCCAAGAACTTAATTTGGGGGAAGGGGAGATGTAGAAATTTACATATTAATGGACCCCAATTCTTTCGCGTTTCCTAGGCAAGCTCTGCTCCATCCTGCACGATCAGGGAAACATTCCAGAGGAAGTAGAAATTCCACCCTCTTTGTTTGCAGTCTTGAATGAGCAATCTTCTTCACTGCCCCCAAATTCCTCCCATTCTTTGGCTTCGGCTCTTAAAAAAGTCATACTCCATGGGGTTTTGCTAATGAGCCAGCAAAGCATTTCTGCTACAAAGGAAATTGGGGCTTTTTCTCTTGGGAGAAGTCTTAGAAGCAGCATTTCCCTGTGCTCAACACCCTGTGTAAGATACAGAGGATCCAACCATTTGTACCACAGCAGCTTAGAGAGGTCTTGATATCGAAAAACAGAAATTTCCAACCTGAACAATATCTGGGACGAGTTTGTGTTCTCTAAAATCGAAGAATGAATTTTAGGAATGGAGGTTAAGAGCAGAATATATTTACTGAGGGAAAGAAAGAGTCTATCCAAGAGAGGGACAGAAGGGGGGCCTGAGTGAGTTGCCCAAGACTGTTTTCTCTAGGGACTTTTATGGAGCAAAACCACAAGGTGAGGTGGGTCCAAACTGGGGGTAAAATGGGAAATCACAAGGTGGGCATGAGGTGGGACAAAACTATGCTCCTTCAATAAGAACTGTTCAGGTAAAGTTGATTAAATTGGGATTAAATGGAGAAGGGAGTCACGCAGCAAGCACACATGAATACATAACAGGGGCTTTTCCTGTAAGGGACTGGGTCAGTGACTCTTCAAGATGATGGCTACCTATTAAGAATACCAATCCCTGACGTCCATCCCTAGGGAAGTATGTGGGTGCATTTGTTTAGTCTTTTGTCTTGAGGTCTGGCCCACAGCAAATACGTCTCCATTTGCAAGGTATCTTGTCTTCCACATTGGTTCCTTGGAGGGCCTTACCCTGTCTGACTGCCTATAATATTTCAGCCTAACTCGGCTGCCTATGACAATCTGTCTTCAGCAGAGTCCTTGAAGCTGCTACAAAATTTGAATGCTGCATATGGCATTATTTTCAGGTATGGGTAAATTGTATTTCATCATCAGTTATGGTATTTGGTGTTATGCTCCCCAAAACTGAGGGAATTCATATCTATCTATCCATGCTGGAAACCCATATTTAGGAGTCAAAGGGTCACGTACCCTGTACTACTACTGGCTTCTGTGCGGTTCACATACCTCTATGTATCATGATTTGCATTGAATTTAGTGCAGAAAGTAAGCAAATGACCATGAGAGATGCAGACAGTCAAGAGTCTGCCTGTGTGGAAAGCAGGCTTTTCAAGGGCACGTTCTGCCTTCTTGACCTGGGGCCAAGCCTTTCACGACCTTGGAATTTACCCGGGGAGGTGAAATCTATTCTCTCCCCCAGGGCAGATGACTATATAAGGCCATTTTTGTGCACTAGATCCGGCAAGTGAGGCAGACCACCAACCCACCGAGAGCCACAGGGTGCGGAATCCAGACTGAGCAGCAGAGGCTTAGACAGAATTGAGGTAGGAGAGAGGAAATGAAGATAAGAGAAAGGTGACAAGGAAAATCATAATTTAAAACTTAAGCCTTTAAGAAGATGCAGTTTCAGGACACAGACATAGTTGCCCAAGGTGATGTACATTGATTTCTCCAGGTTAATTTGTAAATTGGGGATCAGGAATGGTAAATCGACATAGTATGTGCTAGGCCCTCCTTGTCCTCCCTACCTCCTGGGCTGGTTTTGGAACGCAGAAAGCTTTCCTCTGGGTCAATGAAATTAGAACCCAGGTGTGGGGATGGATCCTGGCTTGTTTCTTCAAGGATGTCAAACTTATGCATTCTGCGCTGCCTCTATCCTGTTCCAGGAAAAGCACCCTCCCTCATCCGCTACGCTGGCTCATAAAATGCTAACCAGCTGGAGATTAGGGCCTTATCCTTCGGGAGAACAACTGGTGTCCTGGATCCCTGCTATGCACCCCTCTACTTTGTCTCCTGCTCTTTCTTCCTTTCCTGCTGTGTTTGGTAACCCACACTGCAGGGGTCTCCAATAACTGGCACCCTGGAAAAGATCATTGCTACTTCTTTTCTTTCAACCTTTAAATTTCTTAATACTGTAAACTCATAAATTAGCTCTGCTAGTAAGATAAAGAATAAGAACTTGATTTTAAAAGAGAAGTTTTGGAGAATTCCATGAATATTTAAATTATCCATCTTAAGGGAAAAAAATACTGGACCACTACCCTTCTGGGGGATCAATGATCTCTTCCACAGTCTTCCACCTCTCAGGAGAAACATGACTGTTTCCCATTCCAGGTAATGATATGATTCATTCTCTATGTGAATGCTCCCCATTCTTCCCTAAAGAAATTGCTTTATGCCTCTCACTGACACGTTGTGAAAATTCTTTTTCTGTGATGGAAGTCAGCAAATCTCTAACCTGCCCCTATGAGTGGAGTCAGTTAAAGTTCCTGTCTTCACTTTGGGGACCTCCCAGCAAGCACCTTGTCTGGTGATAGAATGACTCATCTCCTCACTACATAGGCAGGTCCAGCCCTCCAGTTTAGCACTTGATAATGACCTTGTGATACTTCAGGACAGAATAAGTTGTCAGGGAAATATTGCTGGTAACCACACATTGTGCTCTGACCACAACTCGTTTTCATTTAGAAAAACTTTTCTCCTGTTTTATATCACACTTAAGGGAGTAAAGTATTGAGGTGTAGTTTAAATTGTGTGCATTTGGTAACAGCCAACTGGAAATGCTTTTCGTAAGGTGTCATATTTATTTGCTCTTGCTGCATGATCCCTGACCACAAATTAAGTGACTTTCAGCAACACAAATTAGTACATTGTGGTTCCATCAGCCTGGGATGTGAGCAGGGGCTGACTGGGCTGTCCATTCATCTCTTACCAGGTTGTATTTGTGCTGTACGATGTGACCTCCCTTCCTTGCTTATGTCTGCAGTCTCCTGAACTTGTAAGGGTGTTAGCAGATTGCATTTCTTAACTGTGTGTGTGTGAAGTCTCTGTTTCCCTGCTGGCTGGCTGCAAGTCCTAGACATTGTGGGAGGTGCCCCACCACATGGCCCCATAGGTGGTTACAGATGAGGTGGTCATTCACTTCCTCCTCTGAGAAAAATAGCAGTGACTATGCGTTACTTTTACAATATGGCTGAAGATTGAAGGGAGGTACTTCCAGTGGGTACTGACCGGGAGGTGAGCCTTTAAAAGAGCCCCAATGTGATTGCAAGAAGGCTCTGAATGTGCACCATCCCTCAGTATCTATGAGGGGTTGGTCCCCAGACTTCCCGTGGACACCAAAATCCATGGATGTTCATGTCTCTCTAACATGATAAAGTATTTGTGTACAAACTATGTACATTGTCCCATATACTTTAGGTTATATCTAGACAATTTACAATCGCTAAAATAATATAGATGCAAACAAGTGGCCTACTGTTATATTTAGGAATAACAGCAAGCAAAAACTCTGCCCAGGTCTTATGGTTGAGAACTAAAATGTCTCCCGAAAAGCTCATTGTCCTGAAGGCTTTTCAAAGGATATTGAATCATGAATGCCAAAGGCTTTATTTCATCAGGTAGGTGAATCTTTGGATAGTTTTGTCACTGGACAACATTACCAGGAGTTAATGAAGATTTAGCAGGTGGGGCCCAGTTGAAGGGAGTGGGTGACCAAGGCATACCCTTGGGACTGTATCCCAACCCCTGCCTCTCTAGCTCTCCCACTGCTTTCTCCACTTCCTGTTTTGTCCGCTTCATGGCTGCCATGAGGAAAGTAGCTCTCCTCACCCATGGCCTTCCACCATGATTGAGCCTGTGGGAGACCGCTGAGAGACCTGCAGTCTGCATCCATCTTATACCGCTGAAAGACCTGCAGTTGGCATCCATTTTGTAAATTACCAGACATCTTGAAAGTTAGTTCCAGTTTCCATATATGGTCAGTTTCCTGTAGTTTCCATGTATGGTTAGTTTCCTGTGACTTCTATATATGGTCAACTTCCTGTGAATTACGTAATATCACCTGATGCTCTGACCACCCTCGCGTGATGTCTGAACCTCCCTCCATTGCTTAGTTACCTACTGAAGTCAATCCCCATTCCCGCATGTATATAAGCCCAAGCTTTCCGCTCAATAAACAAGACTTGATCAGACTCCTGTCTTGTCTCCATTTCTTGTGTCCCTCTTGTCTCTTTTGAATCCCACTCCCCCTCTAGAGCCTTTGTTGACTACCCGCGGGTCGGGACATGAACCCATAAGCCAAAACAAAACTCTCCTTAAATTGTCTTTCTCAGGTATTTTTCAAGGTAGTTGGCAATGTGCCATGGGTCACATCAGGTTGCAATGAAGGTATTGGAAGCACTGGGTCTTTCTGGAGGTACTAGGAGGGCCCTGTTTCCTTACCTTTCCCAGCCTTGTCTGCAGCTCTTGCCTCATGGCTCATATCACCACTTTTAAAGTCATTCTCTTCCACCTCTACCTCCATTGCCAGAACTAGTCTGTCTCTGAGTCCCTGCCTACCTCTCACAACGATCCTGTGGTTCCATGGGGTCTACTGAGCAATCCAGTGTCATGTTCAGCTTTTGGTGGCCCTTAGTGAGGGGTATATAAGGCTTTCACAGCTACACTGAGACTTAGCTTTTGGATAACTGGGAATTTTAGCCATCTTGATCACTACAACTCTGAACCTCATGCGTGGGATGAATGAAATACAAACGTATTTGAAAGTGTTCCTGTATTTTTTTAAAGAAAGAACTGTGTACTTCATCAGGGTTGGCTCTTGATTGTGTGGTCATGGAGGCGGGGCTGTGGATTCTTTCAACGTTTTCATTATCTTCCATCCACAAAAGATGGGAGCACTGATGTGGAAGAGTATGAGAGATGAAGAGCATTTCTTGGGAAGTTGGAAACTCCTGAGACCCTGGAACTCTGTCTAAAAACACCAAGCAATCATGTGCGGGGGTGGGGTAAGCCAGTGAGTAAAGAAAGTTGAAGACAAATGCCAGTTGTCATTATGTAAAAGTTCCTTCTTGCTGCCCTGGCCTTAGCCTACTTTTCTGTACCTTTTTGTTGTTGTTGTTGTTGTTGATTTCGGGGGGCTGTCAAGGGAAATGCAGTACGTTAGGGTTCACTGTCTTCGGGAATTTACTGCCTGGAAAGCACAGAGAGAATGATGAGAACAATGATTTTTCCTCCCTTTTACTGAGCAATTAAATGTGATAAATATGTTATACACGGGCAGTGAATGTTAGAATTAATAAGCTGAAATGTCGATGCATGACTATTGGTATACTTGACATCTAATAATTACATCATTTATCATAAAAAAATCTGGCAATCTTAGACAGGGAGCATTTATAATTAATTTTCGTGCCCTGGAAAGTCCAATTCATTCTACAGTCAAAAAGAGTCAGTGTTAGTTTCTTTTCTATCAGCCGCAGGCCACAAGTTAATGTATTAAAATCAGAACATTTACAATAATAGACTAATTAAATTATTTCCTCTACTGTTGTAGAAAAATACATGTTTCTCGTGCTGCCAGTCAGTCACCACCATCAATGCTATTTAACTCTCTTTCAGTCAAATGGCAATTTTAGCTGTCAGCAAGTTCAGAAATTCAGCTTGCTCTGGTAAGAGAGGATATTGACTTTTGCATATCATTATTGTTAATATACTTTAAATGAGACTAAAAGGGAACTCATTAGAGAAATATTTTTCAATAGAGAAGTTCAAGTCATCAGGAGATGAATGATGGAAATATTATCTTAACTCACTGGGATAATGAGTCCAGATTTCAAAGTGTTTGTGCTCAGATGCTTCCTGACAAATATAATTCTGTAAACAAGATACGTATTTTAAAAATGGAAACAGTGCAACGCGTGACAGCTTTCCATTTGGCAAGATCTGGGTCACCAGAAGTGACAGAAGAAATGGAAGGATATTCATTGTAAGCATTCAAAAATATGGCAGGGGAAAAGAAGTCGTCTGGAATAGTTGTTCTGAAGGTATAAGCCAGAAAAAAAAAAGACAGCTATAGTAAGTGTGGATCAAAGATGGCTGTGTGTGTTCTAAAAGCACAAGAAAAACATTGCTATGCCAGATATATGCATAGCATGACAGTAATCAGAGCAAGCAACAGTGGCATGAATCTATTTCAAACTCCCCAAGAGGAGAGAGAAAATAAAGTCATCCTTTGGTGTCTCTAATCCCCGTGGACATATCCCTGAAGACCCAAATATGTCAGGTTATTTCATCCACTCTCTGGAAGAAGGAGACCCTGACAGAGGATCTTGTAGCTACACTAACCACATCTCCATCAAAAGCATTGAAACTCCTTCAGAGAACATACCATTCTCAATGAATATTGGGCACACCATTTTAATTTCTTGCACCATTCATTATTCATCAAAGTCATAGGTAGGCCAGCCAATTTCTCATCTGATATTCCCTGATTTTACAATGGCAGCTCAGCAAAGGTTGCTTAATCTTTAAACTACTGAAGATTGGGGATTGACATTGAGAAACGCCGTGAGAGTTGAACAAGCTGGCACCTAGCAGAGGAAAAATTTGTGTGCGTCCACTTTTCCCCACCTCCACACTTAGTACTACCCAGTGGCCACCATGTTTGAGGCATGCAGTGAGGAGGGAGGAGCCCTACTGCAACTGAAGGAAATCCTTAACTCATGCGGACTGGAAGGCAGCTGGGTTTCTCCTGATGCTTATGGAAAATGTAAGTTTGTGTACACCCATGGAGAAGGAACCAGAGGAACAGGTGAGGGAGGAGGGTTAGAAGACAATTAGAATGAGAAAAAATTGACAAGATGCAAGAGGAAGAGGATGAGGAGAAGGAAGGAAAGGGAGGAGGAGAAGGAATAAAAGGGGGAAGCAGAAAAGAAGGATGAAAAGAAGAGGAATAGAAAAGCAGAGGAGAGGGAGGGAGAGGAATTCACAGCAAGCAATATTCTACTTTCAGGAATAACAAAGGTCCTATAAGGAATTCCCAGTGGCAGGTCTGTATTTGTAGTACTTTTAAGTCCCTCAGTAAGACAGAAGGACTTTACTGCTCCTTGCATAGTTATTGGATGTATTTACATATTGTGGGTGTGAAAGAGTTTGCATACCTAAGAGGTACATTCACCCATGCACCCATGCACAGAGCCAGGCTTTGAACCCAGTGGAAGACACAGTCAGTGAGAACACAGAGGATTGCTCTGGGAGCCAGTCAGGACATTGGTGTCTGTCTAGCGGTTGGGTTGGGAGAGGCAAGTGTGTCCTAAAAAGTTAAAGGGATGACTCTGGAGGGCAATACTTAGAGGGCACGGCTGGAGCTCTCCCCAGAACCCTCAGATTCCCTGGGCGACTATGTTGAGACCCTGCACTTTTTTGCTCAGCAGCCGTGGAATGCCTCCCAACCCAGCGGATTTTTGATGGATGATTTATCGCTGTCGGGAGCCCCGGAAGTGGTTGGAAGCCATGCCTTTTTGCTTGGGATGGGGCCAACGCTGAAACCCAGTTTGTACTGTGGGAGCGCCATCTACAGGATAGTCGCAGCCTTCCTCGGCTTCTAGGACCCTCACAGGGCTCTTGGGCTTACTTCTTAGGCATCAGACAGCAAACCAGTCCTATCTCAAGCCCTGCTTCCACATCCCCACATACCACATTTTAAAAATGAGATAAGGTCTTGGGAATGCCTTCTTTTTACTTCGAAATGATTATTCCTTAGAATAGTATGGTTCCTTTTTCATATTTTGGAAGCACCAATTTTTCTTTTTGTGTTTTGGAGGCAGACACTTTTATAGGTGTTTGAGGAGCTTTTGTAGGTCCTAGGAATCTTGGCTATCATGCATACAAGAAAATACCAGCTTTTGTGGGTTTACCACAAGGTTGAACCTCAGGATGACTGTACCCTCTCGTTAACTCTAAGCTGATATTAGGCTGGGTCTCAAATGGCTCTGTGTGGAACAATAGCTGAAAGCTGGGTGGTGGAGTGTCACACACAGTGCTGAACCAACACATCCAGAGGTATATGTAAACTTCTGTGGAAGAGGTGAGAGGGCTCCTACTGCGAAGATGCTGACCTTGGGAAGCATCCAAAGAAGGAGAGCAGGGGCTTTACCAAAGCAGCTTGCAGCTTGGAGTATACAAAAAATGCAGGAGGATCATGAGTTCATGGCCAGCCTGGGCAACTTAGTGAGACCCTATCTCAAAATAGAAATGGGTTGGGGCTACAGCTCAGTGCAAGACCTTGATTTCCATATCCAGTACCTTAAAAAAAGAAAAGCACCTGACATTTCTCTAGGAAGGCTAAGTAACCAGACCCACGCATAAGACAGCAAAATTTTCTTGAAATTCTGTCTATACCATTCCATTCTCTGTTGAAGAACCTAGATCCACTCATTTAACAGCACTGCATTGTCTTCATGTTGAGCTGGCCTCTGAAACTAACAATAAAGAACATTCTTTCTGTGTCTCTGATTTCTCTCATTTATTTACATGTTTATTTATTCACTCGTTTATTTTATTTTTGAGACAGGGTTTCACTATGCAGTTCAGGTTGGTGTTGAACTGACTTCATAGTCTAGGTGGGCGTTGAACTGGTGGCAATCCTCCTGTCTCAGCTTCCCAAGTACCAGGATAATAAGCATGCACCACCTTCCCCAGTATTAACTCTCCTTTTAAAACCAGTTATTGAAACAGCATTTGAACTTACTTTATTAAACAGAGGCCCTTGAGAGAGTTTCCTTGAAATCATATGTGGACTAAAGGTATAGGAGTTTGCAGAATTATTTTTGTTTGTTTTCTTTTTTGAGTCAAGTTCTCACTGTTAGTTCAGGCTGGCCTTGAACTCACTATCTAGCCGAGGCTGCCTTGAACGTACATCAATCCTCCTGCATCAGCCTCCTGAGTGCTGGGGTTTCAGGCATGATACACCACTCTCTGAGAGATTTTTAAATATTACTTAGAAAATGAATCTAAACTCCAGATTCACCTCCTTATAGTGACAGTTGATATTTCAAACTCCAAGGAGAAAAAGGTTGACTTTGAGGAACGATCATTTCCTGGCAACTTGTGCTAAAATGAGTAGATGAATTATGAATTAGATTTTATGTTAGACCATAAACATTGCATCTTCACAAAAAAAGTCTTGGGTTATTAGAAGTTATAAGGCTGAGAATTACTTCTAATCACAAGAAGGTGATTCCTTCCAATAATCTTGCAAAGCTGTAAAGTGTGTTCACTCTGTTTTAAGTGAGAAACATTATCCTACATGTAGGGAATGGAATGAGCTGAACGTTGGACTATGAACATTTAACGGCAGCACACACAGGAAGGAGAATGCTAGTATTAGCAGGAGGCTTAATTATGTGTGTGTTCCACACACAGGGACATTTCTGTGGAACAGGATACAAGTACACAGTGACAAATATCTTGCAGGGAACTAGAAGAATGGATGTTGGGGGTAAACTTGGGGACTCATTTTCTGCCTTGATAGAATTCTGCCAAGTCATCATGGCAATGAGCCAAATATGGCGCTGGCCACTGGAAGCCATGAGCTAAGCCCCACCCTTCTTCTGAGTCAAATTACAACTTCCTACTTCCCTTTTTGTAATATCCTGTTTCCTTTTTCCCACCTCCCTAGAGACAATGAAAAGAACAGAGGAGGTTGTGTGTAGTGACCTGCAAATGCTACTCCAGTTTAGAGAAGGACCTTAAACATCCTCAAGATTCTGGTATCTGGAAATGCATTGTCTTCATGTTGAGCTGGCATCTGAAACTAACAAGAAAGAACATTCTTTCTGTGTCTTTCATCTCTCTCATTTATTTATGTATTTATTTATTCATTTATTTTTTTGTGAAAGAGATTGACCTTCAATCTCTGAGGGTCCCAGGGGCTCCCTATATTTGACCAAGGAAGATGCTAAATTACATGTTGCAGAACTGTTAAAAGTCCTGTGAGCTTTTTAGACATTTCTCAGGTGAAATCAGAAAACAATAACTCATCCCAGGTTCCAGAGATTAGGACATGAACCTCTCTGGGAGTGTCTTAGCTACTTTTCTCACTGCTGAGACAAAATACCTGGCAACCAAAATGAAAGAAGAAAGGTTGATTTAGCTCATAGTTTGTGGAGGTTTCTGTCCATAACCAGCTGGCTCCAAGGTAGGGTGACATGGCAGAGCGGCAATAGTTCATGGCTACAGAAGACAGCAAAGGTCAACAGAGCAAACAAGAGGAGCAAGACAGCAAGCCTCTTCCCCTCCCTCATCTTTCATGCACGCTGCCATCCCCTGGGGTGGCTGTGGCACTCACACCCCTAATCCCAGCAGTAGACAATGAGATAATCACAAACACCACATTCAGCTCCTCCAGAAACAAACCATATCAGGGAGCCATTACCTGCCTACCGTAAACCTGGAAGGATTTATGTGGACTTGTGACCTCCTACAGCCCCAGTGCTGGGCCAAGAATGTTGACAGTAAAAGCTAATGGTAAACTGTAGTGTCTGTACAAGTTGACATCAGAAAGATTTTTGCAATGGGGTAGAATTCTGCCTTTGATTATTTTTGGCACAACTGGGGACTGAACCCAGGACCTTTCCATTAGATTACCTCTCTCTATATAAATAAGTATATAAACATATATTTTATTATATATGAATATACAATTTTATTATATATAAATATATTTTAAGCCCAGGCTGGGCTTGAACTTGCAATCCTCCTACCTCAGCTTCTTGGAGTCCTGCATTACAGGTACACACCATAATGTTTGGCGCTATCTTTTCTATGAGCACAGAGACATACCTCGTTTGTGTATTCACGTAGAGTATTCCTGGATGTAGAAAGAACACATGCTAATGTTGTAAAGAAGCACACTGTTGCCTTAGTTCTAGTGTTTCATGGGCACTCACTACTAACTGCTATGATTGGCTTGAAGATGTAGTAATAATGCCTTGTAACTGACTAGCAACTCCCCTCTATGTTACTCCCTAATGTTCACTGAGTTTAACAACACTAACAAAGTAATAGTCCCCTTGGGTGAGGTTGGATCCTATTTCCTGATAATTAGGCATTCTTTTATGGCCCTTTTATTAAAGAACCGGCCTAAAAATGTTGCCCTTTCTTAGAGTTAAGGGAGTATAACAAAGTTAAAAATCTAATAATCTCTGCTACTTTGGGGAAAGACACCATTATTTTTGTTTGACAGGAAATAATATTTTTTAATGATCTCTAGCATTTTTATCTGCAATGTTGCTGTGGTGGATGATCCAACATGTGGGAGCAGCATTAAAGAGTTTTACAGATGGGAAGGGGGCCAAGAATTGGAAGGAGCAGGTAGGGATCAGAGGGATAGGGCATTACCATGTGTTATGTACATGCACTAACTCTCCATGATAAATGTAATCATATGTACTACAGACATGAGCCACTAAAATAAATAAAGGAAAAATAATTTCAAAAGAAGAAAATGAAGCCATGCATGATGGCACAGGCCCGTAATCCCAGCACTTGGGAGGCTGAGGCAAGAGGATCATGGCAAGTTTGAGGCCAGCCTGAGCTACATACTGAGCTCATGGCCAGCCTGAATTGCACAGTGAGAGCCTGTCTCAAAAAAGAAAAAGAAAAGAAAAATAAATTTAGTTTATCATTCTAAAAGAAAAATAAGAGATGAAACATTTTGTGATAAGGGTAGCAATTGACCTGTCAGGAGGAAACTGGGTTATAAATTCCTTCCTAGCTGGCCGCACAAGGTCTGTGTGGTAGAAGCATGAGAACAGTTTTATAACTCAAATTTGCAAGCAGCACGCACTATGGTGCACAAGACATTAGTTATATGAGTCAGCTATTACCTCTGTAAGTAAAAGACTTTTTATAAATGACTACAACACTTATAGAAGACCTTTATCTATTTAAACTTGTTTAAATTCACTTTCTCACCATTTAAGCTCAATAAAATTGAGTGCTGTTTCAACGAGCTGTTTCCAATTGAACTGGCTATTGCTTAAGACAAGCTGTGATTTCCCGCTGAAGCCAGGAGATTGGGTAAAAAGCCCAAAGTGAGAAAATCCGGCCTTTCAACAATTTCTCAGCCTTCTGAGAGTCATTTTCATTTTCATTGAAAATCCTTCAAGTGGATTGTACCAGACAAAAAAATTATATCATTTATATTATGAAGCTCAAAAAGTGCAACAATAGACTCCCCTTCCCTCAATTTCGAGAAATTTGAAGCTGAGATGATTGCATTTCTGTAGATAACTTCCCTTTGGTCCAGCAACACCATTGCATATCCAATGAGGTGAGGGTGGTTGGTAAAAACGCTGAGCAATTGCTTTTGGGAACTTGTGCATTCTTCATATGAAATATAATGAATAAGTCCTGGCACCATTGTTATTGTATTTGAATATGTGATGTGCGTCTCAGACCACATACTGGCTGCACCACCAGTGAATTTAAAACTCTCAATTCGGAATGTATTTTTCTCTGCCAATGGTTGAAAATATGCTTTCCTCTCAACCCCTGACTTCTGAAGTCAGTTTCCTCTTATTTTCTCTCCAGGCAGGAGCATCCTTGATTGTACATGTGTACTATATTTGCATATGTATATATGTGTTTTTAATGCATATTACGTCAAATCAGAAAATATCTGGAGAATGATTCGGATTTGAGTATAATTTCCACCAGGTCCCTGCCTTTGGAATTTTCACAGTTGAGGAATGTATGGATCCCATTTAAAGTTAAAACGAGGTATGTCATGGAACCTTAGCTCAGTGTTAAGTTATTTTTATTGAGGAAAGAAATATAGAAAGGATATACAGCATCCTTCTCCAGGCTTTGGCACCCAGCACTAGGCCGTTGTACAAGGCTCTTTGAATTTCAGCTAAACAATGGATGTGCAAACTTGGTCTTGTGGTTCGAGTGACTTTCCCTTCTGGAAAAGCCAGTTTTATGACTTTGCTCCTCTGCTCCAGATAAATCTGTGATCTTTTGACTTTCCTTTGAACAGTTTGTAATGCCTTCCCAGTTCTCTCATTAAGAAGTAGCCTTTTATGTATCTATGGTAGTCATAATTGTACTTTATTCTGAAATTTACCATTTAACAGTATATATACTCAAATGTGTATCATAAAGTTGACAATGCTAAGTTCAAGAGATAGACTACTGTCTTTGACAAACCATGTCACTACCACTGGGCTGAGAAGTGGGAGGATAGCTTTTTCAGAATTGAAGTTTTACTTACCAAAGATTTGGATTTGATTTTGGGTCTCATAAGCCATAGTTTAATCCATGGCCTTTGTGCTAATTAAGAAGCATAACCTTTTTTTGTGATAAGGGCCAAATACCATGAATGTGTCAAATTCTTGTTTATTCTTTAGAACATTGCTATTGATGAATTATTAATTTTAATTGTATGAGTTTTATTATATTAGATAATGAGGCTTAACAGGGAAACATCACAAAAATAAACGTTGCATTTTTAATCATTGTTCATAAAAGCGTTTATCAAAATGTTCAACATTGACTAGTTTTTTGTGTACAAATTCTAAAAAAGAGCGACAGAAATAAATTCCTATATGAGCTGCAATGAAAATACCAATAACAGGCTGGGGATATAGCTCAGTGGAATAAGCGCCTGCCTAGCGAAAATACCAATAACACTATACAAAAACAAAACGCTACTGATGAATTTATAGCTAAGTGTGCTGTTAGGATCCGGGTCTGGTTGCAAAGCGTGAATCCCTGGGGACGCAACCTGAAAGGGTGAGTCTCTTTCTGCAGCTCCATCCTTCAGTCTCTGCTTTCTGGTTGTTATGACAGGAACTGCCTTTCCCCACCAGGCCCTCCTACTATACCCTTCTTGACTCATTCCTGGCCAACTATGGACTGAATTCTCTAAGAACCATGAGCCAAAACACACTTCCTTAAGTTGTGGGTGATAGGTATTTTGTCGTGGGGGTAAGAAAGTTTCTAAAACATCTAAAAATAATTTTCCATGCTTTCTACAAAAACGACGACACCTTCTGCCACTAATGACTTACAGGGCCAAGGATGAGACCTAAGCCAGCCTGCTGCTGGGGCTGATCACCAGGACAAAGCTGTAGAGTGGATCCAGAAGAGCATCTGAGATTGTGCCCAAAAGCTAAAATTTCATCTCTGAAGCCAAGGGAAGCCACAAAGAACGTTCAGGTAGAATGTGGTTGATCTGATCACAAAGAGAGAAGGCTTGTGCTACTCTGAGCAGAACAGGTAACAATGGAGAAACATGATTGCAATGTTTCCAGCAATGCTGGAGAGATGCTCTGGTCCAGATCTCTGCAGGACACAATGCAGAAGGAACTGGAAGAACTTCAGTACATTCAGGATGAGGGGCTGACAGGGGAGACTCCAGGAACCAGTCCCTGGGGTGGATGCAGTGCTCTTTCCTGACATACAGTGTACTGATGGAGGACCAAATGAGGAACAAAGTGAAAACTTTGGTTGTGTTGGGTCTGGAAAGTCCGTGGCATGTTTACGTCCCACCTTCCAATAATTGTGGGCTCTGTGCATCTTAGCACAGCAGAGCGGCATGCAGGGCAAAGAATCTTAGTGTCAGGGATGGAGCCTAAGGACACTGCAAAGCAAGGGTCTCATAGCACTAATGATCTTCATAAAAAATAAAACCAAACTTCAAAAAGACAGACACATCATACACACAAGACGATGTAAACACTTCTAGCCAGAGCTGGGCAGCTGTCCCAAACCTACTGTGCTGTCTCCCCACTCCGTGTATTAGAAGTTGTGACAATCCCAAGAAGCCTAACCCAAACCCCTATGTGTCTTGTCCCATGAGGCACCTGCCTGTGGCACCTCAACAAGGCATCCTGTCCAAATTTTTATATCAAGGAAGAAATGCCAGACGGAAATCTGATTTCAAGACAAGCAGAAATCAATAACGAAAATGAAACAAACTGTTTCTGCAACATTATTCCTGCGTGACATTTCCTTTTGGACATGAATGATCCTGAATCCATTATGCTGACAAAAACAGGAACAAGCATTGAAAAAGCTAGGGGCTAAATCTGTCCTACATAGAATCACTTGATTCTCCCATTTTCCTGTCAAGTAACAGTCAACATTTCTACTCAACACAAGGTTGTCAAATCCATTAAAAGAATTAACAACCCTTTTCTAAGATGGCGTGTTCCATGAAAAATGGAGCTGTACCTTGAATTAAGAGATTGTTCTTTATTCTACAATATACAAACTAAAACTTACATGTAGTGGATCAAATTAATTGAATTATTACCTGTAAAGCTACCAGAAATGGCTTTCACAGTTAGCTATCATTGTTTTCAGTTGAATTAATTGCACTGACTCCAAGTTTATATTCTGAAAAAATGTATAAAACGTTGGTTCTTGGGATATTCAGCAAATGTAGGAGAATCAAAATTGTACACTTGGCAGATTGCTCCCCACTCTAGCTTAAATAATCATTCAAAAAAATTTATGTAACACCAGTGGATTTTATGCCCTACGTGTGTTGATATGTACAAAGCCATATCCCTACACATCTTATGCTTGCATTTCCACATTTTGAAGTTTTCTGTCTTGCTACGATCCAGCCTTAGTTGTGACCAGGAATTGTTAAGCTAAGTGAATTCCCATCAACTTGTAGACTCTTTGTCTTTGTTATGTTTCATGTTGCTGAGACACAGTGCTCTCAGATTAAAGGAAGAGAGGTTGGTTTTGCCTCATGTGTCATTCCGTGGGAGGCTGGCTCCAGAGAAGAAACAGGACCGCAGAGGGGAGTGGTGGAGGAAAAGCTGCTCACTTCACGGCAGACAGGAAGTAGAGAGGTAAGGGAAGAGCTGGGAAGAGAGATACACACTTCTGTGTCACACCTACAGTGACTTCCTTCACTCCTACCAGACCCCACCTCCTCACAGTAAATCTGCAGTCACAATCCCACGATCCACTCACCTGCCAAATATATGAAGTTTCTGGGGCCATTTTAGATCTAAACCATAGCTCTCCTGTGAGACCGCATAGGAGAACCCCAGGCTCTGCTTAACTATAAAGGTGAGAAAAGGCAAGGAATAAATTTAGTTTAGATGTTGTCATGCAATTCTGAAGTTTTAGGACACTGAACAAGAGGAGAAGAATATAGAAATCTGCCTTCATCTGTAAATCTTTTTTTCTCTAGGTCTTAGTGTTTTAATATGAATTTTGACATGTATTACCCAATTGCTTTTTTTTCTTTTTCCTTTTAAAATGAATAATAAAAAGAAGAACAATAGCAAAAGATGGATGGCTGCAAAAACTTTGCGTTCTTAGTAGGTTACTGTTATGCTTTGGAAATGACTTTAATTGGTGTTTTTTCTTTGTAGTACTGGGGATCAATTCCAGGAGCATTCCATCACTGAAGCATATTCTTGATCTTTTCATTTTTTATTTTAAGACATAGTCTTGCTAAGGTGTCTTGAACTTGTGAGCCTTTCATCTTAACTTCCCAGTTAGGTGGTTGTCTTGGTTACTTTTCTCTCATTGCTGAGACACAATGCCTGACACCCAAAATTAAGGAAGGAAAGGTTTATTTAGCTCACAGTGTGTGGAGGTTTCAGTCCATACTCATCTTGCTCCAAGGCAGAGTGGCACATGGCAGAGGGCAAAAGTTTATGGCCACAGAAGACAGCAAAAGCAACAAGAGCAGAAGGGAGGGGTGGCGGCAAACAGCCTCTTTCCCTCCCTTACATTTTATGCAAAGTACCTGCTTCTGGACAGGTGTAGCACTCACACCCATCAATCAGTTATAAACTCTAGAGGCCATCCCATGACTGTATGAGGCTTTTGGGGGGACACCCAGACACAAACCATAACAGTGGTAATTCTTTCAATTCCTCCAAGAGTCCATTATGTTAAAGACTTGGTCCTGAGGGCGGTGCTATGGGGAGGTACTATGTGCCTGTAAGCTGTGGGGACTGGTGGAAGAAGGTAGTTCACTGGAAGGTGTGCTATCAGAGGGGATTATGGTAGCCTACTCATTCTCTCTCCTCTGTCTCTCTCTGTGTGTCTTTCTCTCTCTGTCTCTCTCTCTCTGTCTCTCTCTCACTCTCTCTCTCTCTCTTGCTCCTCCCATGTTGTGTTACCATCTGTTCCCCTCCCTAGAACCGAGCCTATGCAGGCACCCTGCCTTTGAGCTTCCAAAAGTGTGAGCTAAGCAAACCTTTTCTCTTTAAAAAGTCACTGCTTTAGCTATTTCACTGTGGTACCATGAGGCGAATTGATAGAGTTGATCTTGCTATAATTTGTAAAACTAAATTTCCTCATTTATTTATTGTGCAACAAGAGTCTTGGGAGCATGACTGCCTGCTTGATTCTATTCTGGGTGGGGGGATACAACATTAAGACACACAGCACACTTTGCTGCAAACGTGTTTGTGGGGAGGGGAGCATCCATTGGGAGATTGGGGGCAGAGGAGAAACAAAGGGCCTCTCTATTCTCAGTCATATTCATGGTCACCACAAATTGCTTCCTTGACTATCATCATGGTCATAGTGGACAGTGAGCTTCCACTTCATCCCATCCAAGTCCTTCTAGATATCCTTCCATAGTATAGCATCCTCACCGCAAATATTAAACAGTGTATCCTGAATTTTGCCATTTCTTGATGTTTTTACCTTATGAATTGCAGATTTCACTGCTGGTGTTAACTTGAATGTACCTCTGTGCCCCTCTTTTCTCTAGCAGCATGGTCCTGCCGTCCTTCCTTCCTTTTGAAATTCCTCTGAAGCTCCACATGGAAAAAGTTGTAATGCATAGTGTTTATAGCATTCCACTGCAGGACCTGTCCTACTGGCCACAGACAATAGTTCCTGGATGAGTACATAACCTCAATCGAGTCTATCAAAGGCCTGTGCTCTGTACCCAAGATAATAAGACAAATACTGTGTGTCTTCATGTTCATCCTGCTAGAAATGTTTGAGACTATTTCTCTTACCCAGTGGGGAGGTGTCCGCATGAGGTATGAGACATGAGGGCAGCACAACCTCACAATGTTTTCCGGAAAGTAGCAAATGATTAAATAGCATGTGCCCACTGAATAAATAGAGAAGTCCTAATTCTCAGCACATCCCTGTGCTCACGTTCTGGGAAGAGTCACCCTGGATCAGCCTGCTACAGGGGTGCCACATCATGACATTGAGTTCGATACCAAATAGCATTCATTTTGAGTCAAAGCGTTTATTAATGAAGCCCTAGTGCACCCCATAAACAAGGAATGGTGCACCTGTGTTCACTGGTTGTGAACCACTAGAGAGATGGACACTTTAGCATAAACATAGTTGACTTCGCCCTACAGCTGAGAGCACATGGTCATGAAGATCTTCCTATGAATATTTATTTGTTTAAATTTATTTTTAAATACTTATGGACAAATGGGTCAAATGAAAGGAAATGTAACCAATCAGCCAAGGGTTCTCTGGCTCAGTTCTGATAGAAATCAGGGAATTAGCAAGTACTGAAGGAGTCTGAGGAAAATTGTCCACAGTGACAGAGAGAAGACTAAGACCTTAGCTTACATTTAGTACCTTCAACTAAGGGCATTGGAGTGAACGTTGTCTTCCAAAGAGGAGATGGAAGCCCTCACTTGCTTGCTGCAGTCTGCCATGGGGCATATTGCTGGCATTTATCATAGAAGAAGGATACCAGGACATGCTGATAGGAAGTATAGGCACATTTATGAGGCAGAGGTAGAAAGTAACAGAAAATAGGGAAAGGGCTTTAACTTGAGGAGATAAAGGAGGTGTATCTCTGCTGAACTGCAAGGCCCTTTAACAAATTAACAGAACTTGCTTTTATGGCTTTGTTGGAGTGGGATTGTAGCTGGTAACTTCCCATGGGCCATGAGTATGGCCTTATGCTTTAGGCAATTCCCCTCCTCAAATATAATACACATGAATGGTCATTCTCACTCTTGGAGATGACCTAGAACCCCATGCCTGTTCTGTTATAGCACTCCTGGTCATGCTTTAGGAGTGGATGAGTAAGAAAAAGTCCCACTCCATACATTGTTAGTGGGGAGGGAGGTGTCACCATCATTAGTGGGTAACAGGTCACAGATTAAACCCTGAGAATCCAGGTCTCCTGTCTCTTGAGGATATCTGTTGTATGACAGAACTATCTCATAATGGATGCTTCAACAGCCCGACATCGTTTTTCTCATGAGAATAAGTATACACTCCCATTATGGCAGATTGTACCAGCAATCTTTTCGTTGTTGTTGTGTAACTATATGCACTTTGCCTTTTAACCTTTTTAAAGTGTACAGTTCACTGACATTAATGACATTCACCTTTTGTAAACCATATTTGTAAAACAATTCCATCACCCAATTAGAAAATTCTATACCCATTAAGCATTAAATTTCTTTTTATCCATTCCTCCTATTCCTTGATAACCACTATTCTACTTTCCATCTCCCTCAGCTGCACAGTCATTCCTGATACAGTTTGTCAGAGATAACTGTTTCTTAGAAGACAAGGTTCACTCCAATGCCCTTAGTTCAAGATACTAAGTGTAAGCTAAGGTCTTATTCTCCTTTCTGTCACTGTGGACATTTTTGCCCAATAACTAAATCTCTATATCATAGAACATTAGCATTTCCAGGAAAGAAAACAAAACAACGTCTTTTCTCATCTTCAATTGTTGTGTTGGTTTTCCCTGTATAGAATCAATAATTTGTCAATCAGTATATGTGTGCACCTGTGTGTGTCAGTTTGTGTATGCATGTGCATGTGTATGGGTTATGTATACATGGTGGAATGAATTCTCATTGAGTTAGAGATCTTTTATCAGTTTCTTTGGTATACAAAATTGCACTAGCAGCAAAATCATTTCTTTGCCAAGTTCCAAAATTAAAGATAATTGTGGACACTAAGACACCCACTGAGTCATCAGAACTAGGCTATAAATAAGTCATGTTCTCCAGCCCAGAGGAAGCACCCAGTGAGAAGACCTCATTATCCTCTGCTGGCACAGCAAGATAGGCAGGCCTCACCCTATTTTCTTCAGCTTCTCCAAATTTAACAAACTGTGACATTGCACAGACAGGCAGAGATAAGAAGTTGTGTTAAGCTCACTTCTAGGAAGCCCATAATCCATTTCCAGGATTTGAAGATGCAGCAGTGTACCTGTTTCTACCTGTACTAGAGTCCTGCTCTTAGATTCAAAGCTAAAGGGAACAATCTCAGGATAAAAGAGATTAAAGCAAATCTCTCCCTCTGCCTTGCAGATTTCATCTTTAGACAGAATATGTTGCATATTAATGACAGATTCTGTATTTCCTGTTTTCCATGTCTCCAGTATCCCATGACATCATCTTACAGCAGATTGGACCGTGGTAAGATTGGGCTCTGCTGGCTTGCCCTGGAGGACAAAGAGAAGAATCTGTAAAAAAGGCCTGGGGGTTGCTTGGACTACCTTAGCAGAATTTTTCTCTCCTGGTTATCACTGTCATTCTTGTCTTTTGTAGCAATGTGCTTTTATCACAGTTGTTCTTTTGTGTAAATAGGCAAGCTGTCAGCATTCTCTCTTTCTTTGACTAGGAAAATGTCTCTGCTATTCCAGCCCTTCTTCCTCCCACTGGAATCTTTGGCTAATTTAAAACTGTATTCCTGGACTTCCGGTAAGATGGAGACCGTGTAAGCAGTACAGAAAGATCCCTCTGGAGGATCGCCAATGAGACACTGAAATACAGCAATAGAAGAAAGACAAGAAGGAGATAAATGGGTTCCCTGGTGCCCCAGGCACAGGAAAGATCTGAAAGGGAAATTGAAACCCTCAGAAAGAGCAAACAAGACCTCTCCAGGAGAAAAAGCTTGGAGGACGCCATGGCACACTCAGGAGAAGAGAAGGCGGTAAAGGAAGGAGCCACCGCTCCACACAAACCCCAAGCCCACTCCCTCATTCCGGCACTCACGTCATCAGCCTCAGAGGCCCTTCTTCACGGAAACATTCCAAATCGGCCAGAGGGAAGCAAATTCCTGAGTAGAGAGCACAGCCCCAGCCTCCTCCATCAACTGCTTGAGCTGCACTGCACTCAGACTGGCCCCGGCCCCGGCCCCACCCCGCCTCATGCACCTCGCCCGCCACGGCTACCCTCTCTTCACCCTCCACTTGGTCCCTCAGTGCATCCATCCACCCAGCAGATCCACAGTACCTCCCAGTTCAGACTCTAGTTTGCACTGCACTTGCCACTGCTGCTGGGATCTAGAGCCTCAACACCATGCAGCCGGCCTCGGGCAATGAGTGCTGCAGATCCCCGGGCACTGCAGTCCTGTCGCTGCTGGGGGCGTGCTCCCTTGGCTACCGCCCCAAGTGCTGGCCCTCTGAGCTCTCCGGTATGTGAACCACAGGAGAAGTGGCAGCCACAGATCAGTGAGAGCAGCCAGTTCAGCAATGGGCTGGAGGACCGAGGCTTGCTAGAAAGTAGCACCAGGCTGAAGCCTCACGAAGACCAGAACTACAGAAAGAAGGCGTTGTGGGTGTCTTGGTTCTCCATTACCATCACACTGGCACTTGCCATGGCCAGAAGTGAGCAAAGTCCTGAGTGCTGGTCCAAAACGGGAGAGGAGAAAGTGCAGCCTGGAAAGGAAACAGCACTGGTCAGAAGGAATGGTCAAATCCAGTGTGAGGATGGGAGGATACAAAAGCCAATGAAGCACAATCCCCACTCTGCAGAAATCTTTCTAATCAGTGCCCTGAGGCAGGCTAGAGTCAAGGCAACCAGTGAGCAGCCCACCACACCCAGCTCTATGCCTGCCCTGAGGATATGGCCTCAGATCTCTCCACTGTGTGAGCAAATACCAGCAAAGAGTAGCAGAAAGCAGTGGAAGCGACCCCAGGACCACAGTAATTCCCAGGGATCCAGTCAAAAACAAAAGGGAGCTGGAGCACAACAGAAAGAGTGAGCTGCAGAGGGAGGTGGGCTACACGGCCCCACGGCCTTCTCACTCCAACACCAAGCAGGAAGCATGAGCTGAGTTACCAGGATTCAGCTCCCCCCTAAACTCTCTCTCTGAGCACCATGAGTCCTGGTGGCCTGAGCAGGCATCATGTGGTGCTGACAACAGATTGAGTCAACGGGCTTCAGGACTCACCCTAAACTACTAATATGAGCACCAAGAGAGATTCCACACTGCTTGCATATATGAAAAATGTTTGAACCCATAGCATCAAACTACATGAAAAACAAGTCCTGGAACCTGAGCAACAACAACATACTTTACACAGCAGACCCGAGAAAACCCTCCAATTCTTTCTGAGAACTAATAACTAAACTTAGCACACACCATGATCTACCACAGTGAGCACAGGTGGAGGAGACCTCACGCCACTTGTGCCCAGCATCATAAGTGCACCCAATGCCCAACAAGATTGAGTGGTGGGATGAAGCAAAGACATGGAACTAGGGTGTAGACCTGCCTCTCTAGCTCAGAGAGGTTAGTCTCCAAAGACACTAATGGCCTATGAGGGGATACCAGGCACTTTGGCGGGGAGCTTGGAGGCCTGAGTGGGGAGGGGCCTCCCTTTGGGTTGCATGAGAGCCCCAAGGACCTAGACTGAGCCTCCCACAGAGTGGCATTGGGACAGAGTCCGGGAGTCCCCCGAGGACTTGGATCAGCCAGGGAGAGCCCCTGCACCCAGGGCATGTCCAGAGCTCTGACTGGACCCTGGGGTGTGCCAGGCACTCCACCCCACCCCCCAGAACTCCACTCTGCCCCCAGGGCATGCCAGGAGATCCATCCCAGCCCAAGGGTGTGCCAGGTGCACCACCCAGCCCCCGGGCACGCTAGGAGCTCCACCCCAGGGCCTCACTCGGCCCCTGGGGTGTGCCAGGAACTCTGCCCAACCCCCACAGCTCCACTTGGCCCCCAGGGTGCCAGGCGCTCTGCTACACCCCCAGAGCTCCACTCAGACCCTGGGACATGCCAGGTGCTCCGCCCCGCCCCTGAGCTCCACTCGGCCCCCAGGGCATGCCAGGCGTTCTGTCCCACCCCCAGAGCTTCACTTGGCCCCCGGGGTATGCCAGGCACTCTGCTCAGCCCCCAGGGCATGCCTGGAGCTCCACTCGGCCCCCGAGGCATGCCAGGTGCTTCACCCGGCCCCCAGGGTGTGCCATGTGCTCCATCCAGCCCCTGGGGCATGCCAGGCCTCCGCCCTGCCCCCAGAGCTTCACTTGGCCCTCAGGGCATTCCAGGCACTCTGCCCGGCCACTGGAGTATGCCAGGTGCTTTGCCTGGCCCCCAGGAAGGCCCTGAAGACTCGCTTTAGCCTATAGATGTGGTCATGCTGACAGAGTCTGGTGGTTCACTGTGCAACCCTGCCTACCCAACTGGACACTCGATGGCTGTAAGGGATTGCCAAAGGGTGCTTCTCCACTTCCTGCCATAGTAATTTGTGTACACCCATGTAACATACAGCATATTTAGAAGCAGCCAAGTCTCTGCCCAAAGTAAGAGCATGAGGGAGTAAATAAACCAAAAGTGCAGTTATTACCAGTGGGAAGATCACTGACAGGGTGGTAGAACAACAGTGGTGAAGTAGAGAAAATTGATTGATTGAACGAGCCATCATCTATATAACTGAGTAATAAAGATGAAGATCACATTATGTAATACAGCATCCGTCATAACCCTCTACTATTTTCTCTGTAATCTGGTATTTCCTTTATTGTTTTTGTGTTAACAAATGCAAAGACAACAGTATGTAATACAGCATCCAGTGATGGTTCCCTGTTGTCTCCACTGTAATTTGTATATCCTTTATTGATTTTGTTATAACAAATCCAAAGATAACTATGTTATACAGCATCGAGTGCCAATTCCCTACTATCTTCTCTATAACTTGATATTTTCTGTATTGTTTCTGTGTTATTCTGCATTCTTTTGTCTTAAAAATGAAATAAAAATAATAAAAATAAAACTGTATTACTATGATTGAATGTGAGTAGTTCTGGCATCAAATCTCAATAATAACTTTAAATTGTAATGTCATCCTTCTCTACACCCTGCCTTCATCCTTTTCTGTAGGAGGGCCTCAAGCTTCATTTGCCGTATGTAGCATCTCATCAAAGCCCTTGTATGGGAATGGGATTCTGGCCTTTAGATATAATTCATTGGCCCTCTTTGTAGACAAAATCTTTTCCTTTTAAGGCTAACAGGCACATCCAAGATTTCTCAGCCTGCCTGAGAGCATATAAAACTCTACCATTTGTGTAAATAAGTAGCATGTAAGTACATTGTGCTTTAGCAGTTAGGACAGTAAGTGAGAATTTTATAGGACTTGCAAGTGATTACCTTACATGTTCTGTTCTCCATTTGGCTTCAGAATAAGAGCTGGTTTCTAAATACACAAGGTGCCTGAAAATGTTCACAAAGGCTGCTGTACCCAAGGGAGGTGCCTCCGGGAGAAGAGAGAATGCACTTCTTGATGTTTAATGTTGCCATAGAGTTCTCCACTAAAAAAAGCACTGTTTGGAGCACCAGCTTGTAGGTGGGGATGTCTGCTATAAGCACTAACAGATAGAATTGACCTGGTGTGGGAAGAATAGCATCCTCCATAATGAAAATTCAATTTATCAGTCCAATAAGAAAGGCCAAAAAAGGGGACAATTGGTGTTGCTGTCAAACAGAATTTGGAAAGCAATGAAAATATGACACTTTCTTAGAGGAAGGAGCTTCCCAGATGCACCTTTCCCCCTCCTGGTAGTAGGGATTGAACACAGGGAGTGATGAGCCACATCTTTAGCCCCTTTTAAAGTTTTGTTTTGAGACATTGTCTCACTAAGCTATCTGGACTGGCCTGGAACTAGGATTCTCCCAAGTAGCTGACATTATAGGCAGATACCACTACACCTGGCCAGGGGTTTTCTCAGACCACGTCAGAACCCTGGGCTCAGTGACTGCATACAAGATGCATGAGTGAGATAGTAGGGGACAGACAGAGGTCCTCTCATCACCTTAGTGCTCACTGGGGCTCTTTGGTTGGGTCTAGGGATTCAACTAACAAGAAGGAGAGAAAAACACAAAGGTTGTGTTAAATCTGTAGATATGTAAAGACCATAAAACAATGAGCAAAGGCTGAAGACAGCATGATGCTATTACACTTTTTGGGGAGAGTGCTGGCTATAGAATCAAGGAGCTCAGCAAGTGCTCCACTACTGAGCTACCCTCCCAGCCCAAAACTGGGCATGCTTTTCAGACAAAGAACAGTACATCTGTGGAGGGTTAACAGAACAAATGGCTATCTGGAC
Organism: Dinomys branickii; assembly: GCA_004027595.1. Classification (NCBI taxonomy): domain Eukaryota; kingdom Metazoa; phylum Chordata; class Mammalia; order Rodentia; family Dinomyidae; genus Dinomys; species Dinomys branickii. The sequence continues at coordinate 79,524 of PVLD010003374.1, read as the reverse complement.
TATAGTAATCACTTCTCAGGATGTTATTAAGAGACAGATGGGGATGTAGAAGTTATCGAATGGGGGGGAGTACCTCAGTTAATTTGATTATTTGAGTTCACTGTAGCTCCAGTTACATAGTGTCTGGTGATCAGGGCTATTTGCTAGCCATATGTTATGGTTTGTGTCTGGATGTCCCCCCGCCAAGCCTCATGCAGTCATGGGGCAGGCTTCTAGAGTTGACTGATCCATGCTCCAAGGCTGGGATTATGGGTGTGAATGCTACACCTACCCTGGGGTCAGGAGCCTGAATGCAATATAAAGGAGGGAAAGAGGCCTGTGGCTGCTCCTCCACTTTGATCTTTTTGCTTTTCTATCTTTAGCCACCATGAACAGTTGCCCTCTACCATGTGCCACTCTGCCTTGGAGCCAGCTGAGTGTGGACTGAAACCTCCACAAACTAATGTAAGCTAAACAAACCTTTTCTCCCTTAATTCTGGGCATCAGGTATTTTGTTTCAGCAACTAGAGAAAAGTAACCAAGACACCATAGTAGGTGAAGGAACAAAATGTGTGTGTGTGTGTGTGTGTGTGTGTGTGTGTGTGTGTGACTTATTATTGAACTCGGGCCTTCCCACTGAGCTACCTCCAAGATTTTTAATTTTTTTTTTTTTTTTTAAATTTAGAGATAGGACCTCACTAGTCTCTAAGTTGTCCAGGCTGGACTCCATCTTGTATCCTCCTGCCTCAGCCTTCTAGGATGCTGGGATTATAGGTATATACTACTGCACCAGTCTACTTCCCAAAGGATCTTTATAACTTGTTGCTTATAGGGAAAGACAACTGAAATGGCCCTTTCTGAATTTATAGTTCCTCAAAGTGATTTTAGCTTGAAATATTTAATATACAAACTCTATTTTGCCTTAATACATTCAAGATCACCTTTATTCTCTTCCTGTGACCACTGTTTATTTTAGGGCATGATGGGAAACAGGAAGTTGTCCTTGAGTGGAATGTGTCAGCTTCCTGGAGACACCGGCGAGCAGGCTGCCCCTCCCAGTTGAACATGATGGGCAAGGGTCTGCCCAGGGTGGTGAGAGTACCATGGGCCATTGCCAGTAGAACACCATGAGTCACCACCATACAAAACCGGAAAGCATCTGTAGTCACACATGAAGGCTGAGCTGAAAGGGCCAGTCTGTAACTATGCAAGCTAGTCCACTGTGGACTAGCCATTTGTTTTATGATATACATTTATTTTTAATTCTTTTATTAGTATATATTTTCAGTATTAATGATTACATTCCTTGTATAGAATTGGTACATGTACAAAGCCCATTTTAATTCCTCTCCTTTCCTTTCCCCCTCCCTCCATTCCTTGATCCCCTCTCCATCTGAGAAAGATCTATCTCTCTACTTCTCTCCCTCTCTGTTTTATTTTGCTCTTTAGAAGTTGCGTTCTCATAGAAAAGAAAATATGCAATATTTAAACTTTTGTGTTTGACTTATTTCACTTAAAATTACAGTCTCAAAGCACATCCATTGTCTGATAAATGAGTCAAGTTTAACTTTATGGCAGAGGAGTAATCCATTGTGCACAAACACCACATTGTTTTTATCCACGTGTTGATGGACATATAGGCCACTTTCAAGATTTACCTATTGTGAGTCATGCTGCTATAAATGTAAGTATGCATGGCCAAGTGTAACAGGATGTCTTTAACTCTTTCAGGAGGATACCTAGAAGGCGAAGAAATACAAATGGCCAATATTTACATAGAAAAAATGCTCAATACAGTAGGCCATTGCTGAAATGCTAATTACAATAACAACGAGATTCTAGCCCTCTCCCAAAACAATGGCTGTCATCAAGAAATTAAATAACAGTAAATTCTGGCAAGGTCGTGGGGATAAAGAAGCCCTGCTACGTTACTGATTGGAATGTAAACTAGTACAACCTCTATGGAAATCAATGCGGAGAGTCCTCAAAAAACTAAAACTGGAAAAGCTGTTTGACTCAGTTACCATTTATTGACCACTTCATTCCTGGGCTGGAAGTTATTTAAACAAAGGGCACATCTTGTTCACCACTGCGTCTCTAGCGCCTTGGATCTAGGCAGCATGACATGTTTACTATGAGACTGTTGGTTGAGGGAAAAATATCTTCTTGCTATGCATTTGACACCAAAGTGAGTGGGTGCTGTTGGCAAGGAACTCACAGTGGGAGGGGGTAACCAGTTTCCTAAGTAACTCAGCACCTGGAACAGTTTGGACCTTAAGTGTTTCATGTATTCCCCCAGGATGGCACTATAGGGAAGTGATGGAACTTTTAGGGGGTGGCCCATAGTGGGAGGTCTTTAAGGCATTAAGGAGTGCCCCCAAAGGAGGTTGTGGGAGCCCATCTGATCTTCTTCCTTCACTGACCATGAGGTGAATGGTTTTGCTGCATTGTATGATCCCCACCATGACATGCTGCCTTGCCCCACATCACAGGGTCCGTCAATCACAAACTTTAACTTCCAAAACCATGAACCAAATCAACCTTCTTTTATGAGTCGACTATCTCAGGTATTCATTACAGTAGCAGAAAGCTGACTAATGTATCATTGTACCTACACAATAAAATATTATGACTTAAAAATGACAACAGAAACACATGAGAAAGTCATTCATTCTACCTTGGACGGTTGAGGTAGCCCATGATGCCAACTCAGGAATGAGATTGAAAGTTTGCTAGAAGTTTATCAATGAGACAAGGGAGAAAGGTGATGCTATCCAGGCAGAGAAAATGCTTGGGTCTCTGAGTGTGAATGGCCTAGTCAGGAAAAAATGAGATGTCTGACATCACTTCAGTGCAAGATTTGTAAAGGGGAGCAGCTCTAAATGAAGTAAAATTAAAGGATGTGATCCAAATTTAAGTATCCTTGAGTCTGTAAGATGCCATTGTGTGATATGTAGGGAAAGCCTAGATTTAGCAAGGCAGCTGGAAAACATGGGCCCAGTTCAGACAAGACATAAGATGTGTCTCAAGTGTAGCAGTAATTTGGGGAACAAAGAAAAGATCCCTATTTTGGGAACGGAATTGCCTGGGCCACTTAACTTATGCTGATGCTGTGAGGTACAAGGTGTCCAAAGTTCCACTTCCTCTGAATATCTCTGCTCTCAACTTGCCTCCGTATCTGTTCTGGCCCAGGAAACAGGGTGAGTTATGAAGAATAAGCCAAAGGATCAGGGTCACCAACTGCCAATTGTTCATATTTCTGCCCAGTGTTTTTTGAAAACAGTAGCATTTGTAGTTATGTCAAAATCTCAGTTTCACGTGGTAACATCGCGTGAATGGGTACCGTGTTGGGGGGGGGAATAAAGAAGGGATCTTGGATAAAATGTGACAAGAAAGAATTCAAGCATTGAAGTTACATAACCTTGGGTAATTATTTACAATGATGGCATCTTTTCACCTAGAAGACAGGAGCATGCTTTCTAGAGCCTGTGACGGCAATGTTGTTTAACTCAGATAAAAGTGATAGTTGATTGATTGTCTCTGCTTCTGTAAATAACTCCCAACTGAATTGGCTCAGTATAGTTATGGATGTGGAAGACCCATCCCAGGGAGGATTGTCACCAGAATACTATAAAAAGGAAACAAAGCAGGAAGGATTTCTCCTGTCTTCTCCGGAGGAGCTTTAGTCTTTTCTGTCACCTTGGCCATCTTCTCCTGGCTTTCAGTACACTCTCTTCTGTCACAGACCCTTTGGCCTCCTGATACAGACTCCTACAAGACACTACGTCCAGGTGTTTGGATCTTTCGGATCCCCAGTGTATTGCATAGAGACTTTTGCACTATTCCACCCTCAACTCTGTGGGCGGCCATTGTAAGTCAATCTTGTAAATTCTTACAGATTTCTTTACTTTATGTTATATCTATTTCACTAGGAAGCACTGATCGGTATGGATAAGAAGCAAGATTTCAATATTCCTAAAGAGTGTAGGAATAGAATACATCCTTCTCTTAAAAAGCTGAATGGTGAGCAGTACAATTTGTGCTATGCACAGCCATGGGGAAATAGCAAATAAAAGACTTCGATACATTCAGTAACATGAGACCCATGCTGATAGGACACATGAGAAGAACTAAGAAAATGAAAAATAGAGCACTTGGTAAAAATCTAGAAAATGATTGCTTTATAGTAAGATCATGAAATACCTATCATCCCGGAGTAATAAGGTGGTTGACATATTCTAAGGATGCATATGAGATTTCTGCAAAGAGGACATATACACACATGTATGTATGCACACACCCACACACCTGTGGGATATATAAAATTGGTGTATCTGTCTCCTAAAGTGCATTTTTTACTTATTTTAGACTTTTAAATAACATTAAGGAGAGCATGCCCTCCTTCCATTTGTTCATGTTTTTCTTTGTTTTTTTTTTTTTCACCTGTATATGCTTGAGGAACTTGGCATAAGCCCCATTGACTTAATTAGTATTATAAATGAATTATTCTTTTGTTCTTTGGTGGTGTTAAGAACCCGTTTCATTCTTAAAATCTTCATTATTTACCTGGATCCAAATGCCAGATTATTTTCCATGTAGTGAAATATTTGACCATATAGTATTGAAAATTTAGAAATTGATATTTAATCTTGAATAATCTACATAATTTAGCTATGGATGAGCATCACTATTATTAGTTGCATGATACTAGTGGAAAACATTCTGTATATTTTGGAAATGTTAACCTAATTCAATGACACCAGTTTAGCCTTGAGCAGATGAAATGACTGCACAACGTATGTGTTCAAAAAACTCCTCTTAACTGATATGCAGAAACATTTGGGATATTTCATGAGACATCTTTCTGGAAGAATTTCAAATTTCAGGAAATTTGAAGATGTCACACAAATTGAGGAGAAAATGAGAAAACTCTTGTATTAGGCAGCTTCATATCATGGTGATCAAGTACCTGAGAACAATAATTTAGAGAAAGGAAATTTATTTTGCTTCATGACTTTAGAGGATTTGGTCTATGATCAACTGGCTCTAAGGCAGAAACATCCATAACAGAAGGGTGTGCCATAGGAAGACTCCCCGCTTTGTGGCCTGCCAGAAGCAGAGAACAGAAGAGGAGAGGACCAGAGAGGAAGGGGTGAGAGGCTAGGTATAGTACTCTGGGCAACACCCCCATGACCCACTTAAGTGGGCTTCACAAATCTCCAGAGCATTTCTCAAGCCAATCAAACTGACAATCAAAATTAACTCTCACAACTTCACTGTCAAATACACAGGTTTTACAGTATCTATAAGGCATACATTTAATTTTTTAGAAAAACAAACACAAAGCTACCACTCATAAACACAGGATGTGTATTTTACTTGGCTCATGAGCAAAATTATCTGTGAAACATATTTCTTCATAGGGGGAGGAAAGTGGTCTCTAGGGCATTTGGGCCCCTTTAAGTTACATGCAAATTTTGTGGGCAAAATCTAAAGAAATTTCCACACCCGGATGGACAGTAGAGACTTTATTCAGTGTGTTGTCTTTCTGGGTTCCCAGTGCCATGATCCCTTGAGCCTCCATATCACTTTGTCCTGTGCCTGGAATAAAATAAAATTCAATTACTAAATATTAGGTTCATGGATAGGATGTTGAAATTGGGAAATTATTAAACTAGTGTCCAAGTTTGTAACTAAAAGAAGCAAATTATCTCATGAAATGAGGAAGATATTTGGCAATAACAGGGTCATTAGGGACTGGTGAATTTGCAGGTGGCCAGATAAAAATGAAAACAACAGAATATTTCTAATAATGTACATATTTGTGTGTATACCTGGATGAATTTCACTGCCTCAAACTTGCACGGTTCTAGGGCAATCACCATTCAGATAACTCAGTACTATGTTCCAAGCACATGGACCCCCCTAACTCATACTAGGTTGCTGTTACTAACCATCTCTTCATAAGTAACCACAGCAATGCCTTCGGACACTAGAAGTGACTTCTGTCCTTTTTAAAGCTTTACATACAGTATGTCCTTTGTCCTGTCTACTTTCACTCAGGGATAACTATGTGACATTCTTCTATGTAATTACATGTAGCAGTGCTTGCTTGAGTTTTATTGCTGTCTAGCAGTTTATTGTTTTAATTATACCTCCAGGAATTGATCATTTTGCTACTGTTACACGTGTGGTTTATTTCTTGTTTTTTTTTTTCTTTTACAAAGAGTGCTGCTCTGAACACATTTTTACTTAAAAAATTATTTTACATATGGGGATAAAATTCACATAACATAAAATTATCCATTATAAAATATATAGCTCAGGGGCATTTAGTAGACTCAAAACCGTGTTTGACCTCTGTCTAGTTCCAAAACATTTGTCCCTTCCCAAAATGCCTTGAATGTCATTGTGCATGTTTCTGGTGAATATATGCATATGAATGTGTACTTAGAAGTGCAACTGCTGGGTCTTAGCTCTGTATGTATTTAAAAACAACAACCATAAATCTGTCATATGCCTTAGATATTTTATAGGGAGAAGTTTTGCATTTTAAAATAATATTTATTCATTGTAGAAAATTTGGCAAAGCTCGTAAGATCATAAAGCATAAAATCCTAAAGAATAAAAGTCACCAGTAATGTTCACATCCACCCTGGACTTCAAGGTGTTGTAGCCATTTTTTATGTGTATATTTTACTTGCTGCTTTTAAAGTATTTCACTTTTATTTGCTAGTTGTCATGGTTTTGATGTAAAACGTCCCACAAAGGCCATGTGCTGGGGGCTTTTGGAAGGTGACTGGATTATTACGTTGCAGCATTATTGGGAAGATGGAATTCTGGTTGAGGGGAGGGCTGCGGTGCATGCCCTCCGGGGTGTATCTTAGTGCTGGCCCACTTCTGCTCTGGCTCTTTCCTTTTCTTCCTGCTTCCTGGCTGCCATGAGACGAGCAGTTTTCCTCCACAATGCCCTTCATGATGGGTTTTCTGCTTCACCACAGAACTGCAAACAAGAGCCAGCCAAGCACAGACTGAAGTGTCTGTGTCTTGGTTACTTTACTCTCCCTGCTGAGACAAAATACCCAACACCCAAAGTGAAGAAAGGAAAGGTTTATTTAGCTTACAGTCTGTGGAGGTTTCAGTCCATACTTGGCTGGTTCTGAGGCAGAGTGGCACATGGCAGAGGGCAAGCGTTCATGGCAGTAGAGCACAGCAGAAAACCACAAGAGCAAAAGGGAGGAATGGCAGGGAAACAGCCTCTCTCTCTCCCTTACCTTGTAAACAGCCTACCCCTGCCCAGGGGGCATGTAGCTCTCACACAGTCTCCATACCCTCCTCTTCCGCTGGCTCAGGATGTGTACAAAGTAAGCACCCTGGCTTCCTGCTGAATCACTCAGCCAAACCTCTATACTCCCCAAGTTGACACAATGTATCAACAAGAACACTCTGGGATCACGAGTTAAAATAAACATTTTTCCCTTTACATTATTCATCTCAGGTGATTTATTCATCACTGTGATGCAAATCTGACAAAGACAATTGTCCATTGTATATATCTCACATCATTTATTTCCCTGTACTTGAACTTTTAGGTTATTTTCAATTTTCACTGTTTTAAATATCAGTCATGTGCATCAGTGTGCATTGATATTTTGGGCTTGTGTGTCTCTGATTTTTTTCTTACCTTCACTTTGTAGACGCTAATATCACATAAATTGCTGGAATGAAGGGTATTACCCATTTTAGGGTCTTCAGAATTCATTTCAGAACAACCCCTTGTGAGTGGTGTTGCCAGTGTATGAGGCAGTGAATCACTGTTCATCGGCACCACAGCTCACGCGATGGTCTAATTAAAATCTTTTGCAATTTAGTTAGCACAGGCTGTACTGAGTATTACATATATCCTAAAACACACCAGCCAGATAACACAGAAATGCATTGTTTTTTAATGGTAGGCATGTAAAAACAGGAAGTTTAAATAATGTCAGAATGTTCAAAGGAAATATCACACTGAATGCTAAGCACCCTAGCAGTTACTGAAATATTCTCGTATTGTCTCTTAGACCCTTGTTTTCCTCTGAAATAGTTATCAATATTTTTCTATGGTATTGATACAAATACTTAGGGTGCACCGCCAGCCTTTTAGGTGCAGTTTAAAGTACACCATGGGATCCCTGCTATTGAATGCATAATTTAGTAGGGCAATCTTACTTGGAGACTGAAAAAGGCTTAAACAACATTGTAACAAATGAATAAGAGCTCAGGATAACAGTGGAAGCATTTTCACGAGGCATTTAGTGGTAGAAATCACTCGACTTCTAAAAGCATGCACCCATCCTGACACAGGAGACAGAATCTGAGCAAGGAAGGGTTGGATTATTCCAACCAAGTGAGGCAGTGGTTTAGACATTTTAAAAAACCCGAACCAAAAACATAGCAAAGGAGAAAAACTCGATACAGTTTTCCAAAAGTGCAGTTAAACCTGTGTTCTCTTGGACCCTCCAAACTGACTTCTTTCCCAATTTAAAGCGTGCGCCTGGAGATCGGGGTTAGGGAGAAAAGGAACATGCCGGAACTAAGCGGTTCTGTGCATTTACCTTGGTGCAAATTAGTTCGTGACATTGCTCTTCTCCTGTGGGAGATTTAAGGTAATTTTGAGAAGGAGCATTTCAAAGAAAAGAGAGCTGGGATCAAGAGTGAAGGGGAGTCTGAAGCGGAATTGTGGGGCTTGGTGCTTGCAATGGGCATAACATTTACTTCTTCCCAGGAAGTCAGTGCGCAAGGACTGGGTAGAGTACGCACCCTGCTGAGACAAATGTCCACAGGTACCTTTCACCTGTTTCTTAGTTTTGCTTCATGGTTTCCACGGTCATCTTCATTGCCCCTGAAATAGGCAAAGCTTTTCCAGGGAATAAATCGGAAGCATCAGGCAACATATTTCTAGGTCTTTGCAAATGAGCCCTTGTATGCCTGAAAAGAAAAATATCTTGGAACATCTAACACATCTACATGTGTGCAGCAGTAAGTAATGGAAAAGCATTAAAGGAGAGATTTGGGAGTTCAAGATTCACGAAGGAACCATTAGATGGCAACAGTACAGTTATCCCAGCTATGAATTCCTATCATCTTGTTTGGTGAAACTCAGTATCATTTATAATTTTTTTTGTTTTTATTTGTTATTCTCTTTAATAGTTTGATCAATCTTCCATTCTTACATCTGGTAATCTGTCGAATTTTGATGAAGATAAAAATATATAACATAACAGCCGCTGTTAATCCCTATCATTTTCTTCTGAAACCCTGTATCATTCTTGTTGCTTTTGCTTTGTTTTGTTTTTGTCAATGTTGTTGGCATTTTGCTATTGTTTTTTTAAAAATTCTCTTTAAAATAAATAAATAAAGGTAGAAATAAAAAGATTCACCAAGCACCAGGCACAAGAGAGGTCCAAACGCTGTCTCTCAAAAGTTTTATTGGTCACCTTTGGAAGTTTGAGAGCCAGTTGTTCTGAAAATGGATAAATAAGAGAAATATCACACATTTATCTTGCTTTTTCTGTTTGGATCTTACTTGAGGTTAACAGTGGAAATGCACTGGTTATAGCAAAATCCCACTACTGAACGAAAGTGGAATGTTAGAGTGAGAAGATTATGCTTTAAGATGATCTTAGATCAAGGCAATGATTCCTGGAGTCTGGTGAAGTCTTTAGGGGGAGGGTTGGTAGGAAACTTCCAAATGGTTCCATCAGGGTTGTCCTGGGGGGCCACAGGTCTGCCCCAGTCACCAAGCCTGCCACCACTCGAGTACAATGGAAAGTACCCATTACCTCAAAGGAACATTCAGGCCAGAAAAAGCACCCTGAAAACAAACCAAGTTCTGGAGCTCCATGGCGCTCTGGCTAAAATACATGCAATAAGAGTCTGCCCAACACCATGGCAGTGTACAGTCTGTGGAATCTTGAATGTGGGAACTTTTGATAGAAAAAAGTCACTCACATTCTTAAACAAAGGACACAGTAAAAAATATAAAAGACAACTCCTATAGGTTAAAAGAAATGTAGGTGATATTCCCACCATATGAATCCTGATTCAAGTAAATGAACTGCAAAATTGATCTTTTGGCAGAAGGCCCAGAAAAAAAAAATGAACAAGGCTTGTATCACATGATACTAAGGACTGACTCTTAATGTTGTTTGATATGATATTGGAATCATATTTTTCAAAAGCCCTTAGTGAATTATACATACTGAAGAAAGTAGAGGTGCAAGATGATGCCAGACTCAGAGAGTGAGCTTCGGTGTGAATGTTAGATGGTTCTGGGCAAACTGGGACAGTGGCTTGCTTGCTACACCAAAGAAAAGCTACATTTAAATAGGGAAACTTCCAGTAGTGAGTGTAACTAGACAAAGAGTGCCTAGAGTTTTAGTATCCTCTCCTGTCTATTTTGGGCTGCATTTGCACATATTCCCCATAATAAAATCTCTTGTAAAAGCAAGTCTCCACTTGTAATAGTGGCATGTGTTTGTTTCTGAATCCTCCAGGCGTGTTCTGTCCCTTTGTGATCCTCTGAGAATGAACGGATTCTGGCAAGAAAAACCTCCAGGAATTTGTGGGAAAGAAGCAGACCACAAAGGGGACCACATTTAGTCAAGGTGCCCGGCAGGGAGGTGATTTCCTTCCAGCTGGATAGCTTGTCTTAAAGGCCACTGACCACGCTGAGCCAAGAATGTACTGACGGGCCAGACAAGGGCTACCTCAGGAAAGAACTTCTTTACAGAGATCCTTCTGTGTCTCTGAGACTTAGCGTAAACTCGTGTTGGAAATAGATGGCCAGTGTGCTTCCACAGCTAGTTAATTCTGTGGTAGACAGACATGTTTTCTGAGAAACTGAATTAGAACTTTCAAGTTCAATTGGCTGTTCAATGACACTGCAACAAATTTGAAAGGGTGACAGAGACCCTTGTCAAGTTATCTTATGGTTAGCAAGGTTCAAACAAACATTCACAAAATTTCCAGATCAATGTTTGACCAGAGTTTCAATTAATGACTTCCAAGAACATTTCAAATGTTGCATTACCTGCATGACAATAACGAGATAAAATACAGTGGCATTGGGAGACTGCCGTTTGCCCCCAATACTTTTATTTTCTCATTGGATATAAAGTTGATGCTGTACGAACTTCGTAAATCCTCTCAGGTTACTTAAATAAAGAGCATGTTGAAGTAGCCAAGGGAAAATAGGGACAGTATCTGAAAATGGCAAATGTCAAAGAGGGAGGTGAAAGAAGTCTGTGGGAGAAACACAGGACACCTTGTCCGTGGGCAGGCTTGGCAGAGCGGTACTTCTCGTCCAAGTACTCAAGGTAGAAGCAGCGCCAGTTCATGGGGCCTTGAGCTCTGCAGACCAAGCTATTTTGTATGCGCTTGTGGGCATGTGATCGATAAGTTCCCATCCCACGACCCATCCATGACTAGGATGCCCAATTCATTTTCAGTGCAGGAAGCCGCCCAGCCTTACACAAGAAACAGAACCCAGCAGAAGGGAGTGACAGGAGCTGTTTATTTGAAACTGCCAGCAGCACCCTGGCGAGGAGCCGCTTGGATTCTGGGTCATTTATTGGAAGCAGTCAGGTTTGCTTTATTTTTCCAACTACAAGCTCCTTGGCGGCCTGATGCATGGGATAAAATATGACCCTTTGTCCATGGTGATATCTGCGTAGGAGCAGCTGTTTTGCCTTCTGTGAGCTCTGCTGTCGGGCCTCTGCATTGACGAGAAAATGTCACGTGCTTCCAAGGCTGGAGGGCAGGTTCTGTCTTCTAAAGCCTGCTTGGGGGGTTGTCATATCTGCAGCACTGTCACCAGGGAAAGTCTGGGATGTGCATGGCCCCCAGAGCTCATGGCGGATATTGGGAAGAAATTTACAAGGAGCAAACACTTAACCTGATAAGGTGGTGACGACGGTGATCCTGGTGATAATGATGGTGGAAGTGAAGGAGATGATGATGATGTCTAGAAAAAAACCAAGCTCTGGAACTTCCATACTGGAACTTCGTCTTGAACTCCTGAACTAAGTAGGGAGCTCATATCCAGAGCCAGTTAAACCTTAACAGGATGAGGAAGACCGGGACAAGTTGAGATGGAGTAGAAGTGCATTCTGGGTTGCTTCCTGCTGGGTCTGGACTGACCGCTGGGGAAGTGTGTGGCTGAGCTGGGCTTTGCCCTTGCAGGAAAAATTTCCTTGTACATGGGGACCCGCAACTGCACGTGACCTTCAACATTTCTCCGCACAGCTGGTGGTTTTTGTTTCCTCTGACAAGAAAAGAACACGCAGGAGAAACATGGAACATTAGCAAATGGGTGGCTGGCTGGAACAGGCAAGCTTTCACCGAAATCCTGAGGAAACTTACCCTGTGATTTAGTCTTTGTGTCCTACATGCATCCCCAGGTGTGAGTTTCAGATGGTAAAATAAGTTCAAGAGAAGGAAATTTACATGCTCTGTGTGCTAAACGAGATACTGGAAGCAATGACATACATGTGCTAAAATCATAGCTCCTTTCTTTTTTATTGGATAGTTGATAATGTATAAAATATAATTAGGAAGGAAGAGGTAACAGGCACAAAACGGCAAAAAAAGAAAAAGGAAATACTAAAAGGTACACCTGGCTGTTCCAGGTGATGCGTGCAGGCTGGTATGGATAAAGGAGGTGCAGGAGCTTCACGCTTTCTCAACTCCTGCGAGTAAGCCTTTGCTTTGAAGGGTTCATACGCAGCATTCCCATTTCAAAGAAAATCCTAACTGACAAGAAATAGTAATGAAATTAACAAGTCATTATTATTGGAACTACTTGACCAAATAGCTGGGATTATAGGTGTGCATGTCATCCTGCCCTGCTGTGCTTCTCTCTCCCATTTTGTAGAGCTAGGTGGATGGAATTATATGCCTTTAGAGAGGAAATGACTGAATAAAGCACTGACTTTTTTTTTTCTGGAGTCTGTAAAGTGCACACAACTTGGAAGAAGCAGGTCTCCCTGGTTTCATACGTATAAATTTTTCAAATGAACTTTTGACAACAGAGTATACGCAGTGTTTCTGCAGTAAGCTACAAATGTGTATGTACACAAAATCATAATGTTTCTTGCATGAATGTATGGGTTTTTATGCAGCACATAGATGACCACATGCTGTCATTTACCTATGTGTATTAGCCATCGATGTAAGAAATACTAGATTCAGGTAAAGCTATAGTTTGTTGTTCAGACAAAAAACGAATTAATCCACAATGAGCTGATGTTTCATTGTTTAGTTTTTACTTCATTTTTCTTTTCTACTCCTTTGTCAGAATTAATTCTATGAATATAGATCATTTACCTAAGTGATGCAGCTTCAAAAAATTAAAAAATGATTAATAATTGTGATTTATTTTTTAAGTAAACTATATAGAGGTTTCTGATTTAAACATCTGTGCCTTATTATTAATACAGATTTTCCACTCCTCCTAACTAACTTTTCTCCCTATAGAGAGGCTGTTGTGCTGTGTGTATGTGTGTGTGTGTGTGTGTGTGTGTGTTGGAGGGTTGCATGTGTGTTTTCTACTTGACCATGGTATTTTGACTTTGTGGAACTGAAGGAGAGCAACAGTGCCATCTTGTGTTATATTTGTTTATTTTTCTGTGACCCTAGCTTTATTTATTTATTTATTTATTTATTTTACATAAAAATCCAACTTTATTGAACATAGGAATAAATGGATTTTCAAATTAATTATTTTTACTTTAGGATTATTAGTTTTGAAGCTATCTGATCCACGGGAGAACTTACCAACTGGTACTATACGAAGATGCTTTTCTATTACTTCAATTCTATAGTCATAAACAAATATATTTAAATTTAGATAGAAACATTTGTGATTGGATTAGTGCATGGTAACCCCTGCTATCTGCATTGCTCAAGCTGGCAACAGGGGATCACCCACTCTACAGCAAATTTGAAGCACAAGCACAAATTTGAATTTTATACAAAAATTCAGTTTTACTCTTATTCTTACATTAGTGGGAGCTGACATCTGTAACACAGGCAAGCATATGCTTTTGTTTTGTACCTCCTAGCTGAACAAAAATATACATAATGTATTGTTTTCATTAGGCAAGACTTGCATTTTATATTTCAATGAGAATACCATGTGACTCTTTCAATGTGACCCTTTCGTGAACAAAATGACCAGGGTACTAATGGAATCATCTTTGGAGGAAGTACTTATATGCATATATTATTTAAATGAATCCTCCAGTAAGAAATGGAGAAGTCACTGCCTTTACTTTGAAGGCTTTGTACTATCTGTCAAATTTCTATGTGCAGCTCACCAACATTCCCTTATTGGAAATATCAGTATTTCCGTATCATAGTGCTCAAAAGGACTTGAAAGTCTCAAAATTCTGTATCTCCTTTGGCTTGCTTCTCTCTTGATTCCACCCAGGCTTTATTAATGGTTCGCTTCATATCATCGTCTCCATCTTCATAAATTTTCTTTAGAACATTCATTAATCCCTCACTAGGATCTGTCTCAGCATCATAGGCTGGCTTTTCTTTCTCTTTGCACTCCTTCTCGGCCTGAGTTAAGTACTCCCACCGGGTGTTCTCCGCTTTCTTTCTACACAAGATAAGGACTGTGTCGGTCTTGATTTTTTTCGAACTGCCTTCCACTGAGATGGGTTTCAAGAGATTGTTCACAATCATAGAGTAACTCTTCCCATTTAGATTCTTTACCAAAACATCAAATGACCTCTCTGTGAAATGCACCTGCACGTTCTCAGCAGGAACTTGATGAACGCCAGTTAAGGTGATGTAGATCTTCACAAACTTATCTGACTGGTCCCATCCGTAATTACTGATCTTCACTGTGCATCCTGTTGTGATGGCAGCAACCACAGCAGCTGGTTTTTCATTGTCGAGAAGTTCTGGTTTCTTCTGTGATTTGTGTTGCATCTTATTCTTTATTTCTGTTTCAATCTTGGATTTTTCAGCTGTCAGGGCATCACGCACTCTCTTCCTACCGGCCTTTTCTAGCAACGCCTTTACCTCTTCTAGATCACTCTGCAATTCCTCCAAAGCCGAAGCCATGCTCGGGTTAGGTCGGCCGCAGGCCCGGGCGGCAGGTGTGCACAGAAAGTCAGGAACCGCCGGACGCGGCGCGCTGCCCGCGAGCGTAGACCTCACCAGAGCGAGCCGCGGGCCGCCCTCGGTGTGTACGCCCGACCTGCGCGAGACCGCAGACCCTTGCTTTATTTATAGCCCTTCCATTTCTCTAAAAAAGGAACCATTACAGTCAGAGATAAATACCTCTTTTTCTTTCTCAGAAGAACAGGATTACAAATGTACATTAAATTCATATAATTAATATTTAAACTTAGAAATCCAATATAGCCTTCAGGTGATCTTTTCTCTCTGCAGATGAACCGTTCTTTTATGTGTGACAATGCCAAAAATTTTTTTTTTGTTTCATTTTGCCTTATTTCATTGTATCATAGTATTATTTAGTTCCTTCACTTGGCACTGACCAGACATACGTGGCTCCCTAAGGGATAAGCTGTAACTTGGAATTAATTATACTGTTACTGGCATCGCCTGGTCAATTTAAGTACAGATAGACATCAGCCATGTGGTGGGGGACCAGAGCGTCTGAACCCAACCCATCCTACAAACGCTTTTCTTCTGCTTCCATACTGGAATATTCATAGGCATATTCATTTCATTGGAATATTAGCTAAGAGACTATACTTGTAATCTTATTGGTTGATTGCAGTTTTGTTATAGGCAGCTGAGATAGATAGATAGAAACATTAAAAATGTTACAGGCAGTCAGACAGGGCCAGGCCCTCCAAGGGGCCAGGGCAGAATATGAGATACCTTGCTACTGTGGGGAGACAGACACCTCCAGCTGTAGACAAAGGATTAAACAGATGCGCGCAGATACTTCCCTAGGGATGGACCTCGGGGATTGATATTCTAAATAGGTAGTGATCCCCTTGAAAAAGCCAGGAAGAGTCACCAACCCAACCCCCTACAGGAAAAGCCCCCTATTCTGTATTCATGCCTGCCTGTTACCCATGACTCGCTTCCCTGTTTGATCCCAATTGAATCAATTTTATCTGTACAGTTATACTTGTAGCCTTATTGGCCCACCATGGTTTTGTCCCACTTCACGCGCACCTTGTGATTTCTCATTTCCCCCCTACCTTGGACCCGCCTCACCTCGTGGTTTTGCCCTATAAAGTCCCTGGGAAGGGCAAGGTCCTTGGCAACCCACTCGGGCCCCTTTCTGTCCCTCTCTCGGACAGAAGCTTTCTTCCCCTCAATAAACGTATTGTGCTCTTAACCTGCACTGTTCCTAAAATTCATTCTTCAATTTTAGCGGACACGATCTTGTCCCAGATATTGTTCCGGTTGGGAGCTTCTTTCCCTTGTATCATTTTAATCCATGCTGCACTCACCTCATGCCTTGTACCTGCCTCGTGATTTGCTCTATAAAATATTCCTGCAGAAGTGACTTCTGTGACAACCCACTTTCGAGACCGCTCCGGTCTCCTAGGAGCTATCTCTCACCAAGACTTTCCTACTCTTAACCTTCACTGTTTCTTGAAATTCACTCTTTAGTGTCAGGGGACACAGCTTGGCATATCCGCTATCTAGCAGGTTGGGAGTTATATTTCTCCTATATCATTACCACTGAGCTTTACCCCCAGCCAGCTTTTGTACCGTGGATATTGAGGGGGTGATCATTCCTTTTGTAGGGAGGGAAGACTGTCGTAGTCACTGGAAGATGTTTTGCAGCATCCCTGGTCTCTACCCACTAGATGTCAGTACTACATCCCTGTTGATATCCAAAAAGTATCTCCCCAAGGACAGGGGCGTGGCTCTGTGGCAAAGCGGTTCCCTAGTGTGCACAAGGCCTTGGGTTTCCTACCCGCAGCAACAGTAACAAAAGAAATCTCTGCACCTTTGGCAAATCTCCCCAGGGGCCAGTCACTCCGCACTCCGCCAGGCTCCCCAGTGAGAGTCCTCAGAGCAGTTTCTCAGTTGTGAATGGAAACCTTGGAGGGCCTGGGGGTGTGGCTCAGTGGTAAGGCACTTCTCTAGTAAACCAGGCTGCTCTGGGTTCCATCCCTAGCTTTGAAAAGAAATGGAAATACTCATTTTCAAAAGAATGTATTATTCATTGTTTTACTTATCTTTCTCAAATTCTCATTAAGCTAAAAATAACCACAACGGGAGTATGGAACGATTTCTAATTTTAGCTCATAGTTTCTCTCTGAGTTGGCACTTTTTTAACCCAATCAACCCGGGATCGAGAAGACTCTAAATATTGTGGAATTACAGTAAACCTTTCCCAATACTGCATTTAGAAACAAAGCTTTGCCTCACATAGGTTTTTGTCAAGACGCTGTTGTGTAAGCCTTTCTTACTAGGTAGGAAATTTCCATCTGCTAATCTAATGAGCAATTCATTCCCCTCAAAGTTCTCTGCCTAATCAGAATTGCTTTTTGTCAAAACAGGCAGGCTAAGTAGTTCAATTCAAATAAATGAGTTAGTATGTGCTTCAAAGAACATCGTAAGACCCGGTGAAGAAGAAATTAACAGCAGACATCTGTAAGACTAATCACCCAAGGCAGTCAAGAACTAATACAATAAAATCTATCCTTTTTTATTATAGATCATACAAACAAGGATAAATCTACACATTCTTAACTCATTGTTTAATTTGCACTAGTGCAAATAGATGTGTTATGCAAGATTGGAAGTTCTCATTAATAAGGAGGATGATAAATGGCATAATCTTTTGGGAAATACTTGTATAATTGTTGGGCCTTCTGGAATAATTAGGAGACATCCACATCAGTTCAGATATAATTCTCTTAGTTCCGTTGGACACCATGATCTCACTTTTCCTCTTTATTCACTGAAAACAGAAAGAATATAAAACTGAAAATTAATGGGCATAGCAACCCACATCTAATTTGAAGTGATTAATGGGAGACAGTATTTTAAACAAGTTATAAAGTGAAATAAAGTTGGACTGACTGTAATTTAAGTAAAAGTAGCATCATTTGTTTTGGTAAAGTAGATTTGCATTATGATCAAATAATGCATCATGTCTGAAAGAAATCACATTCAATTTCTCATTCTGCTGGTTTTAATCTAAAGTCATATGAAAATTTGGTAAATCTGGACACTTTTCAATTGTATTTAATAAAGTCAGGAGTGCTGATTCAGTTGTTTGAATGTGCTTTTGTTTCTTACTAAGTACAATATTGGGCTGTGTGTTGAGGCCCTAGGAAAATAATTATTTACATGGTAGTAAATGAGGAAAATGACTTTGTTCATTCAGTTTGTAAAAATAATACTCAACTTAGAGTTAAACACATTGAGTACTGTGAGCTTTGGAAAGAAGAGGAGATGATATATATGATTAATCTACCCTATAAGCAGAAGTATTATCTTTCTGACCCACTGAGCCTAAATCTTATTTTGACAAGCCAGTTGATACCACTTATAACTATCCTTTTTGAACGGCACTTAAAGTGGAGAATTTGAATAATTATAATCTCATTCATTAAACCGGGCCTTTTAAATTTGCTGGATATTCTACTAGGAAGGCTGACAACATTTATTACTTCTTTCAATTGCTTGTTGTCCTTCTGAGAACAAAATCACACAAGGAAACACTGACAAACTCTTCTTGGGTGAAAGCTTGTGAATTACGGTCTGTGGGTCCGATACGGTCTACTTTCTGTTTTTGTAAATAAACTTTTATTGGGATAGAGCGCCATCCAATTCTTTTCTTTTCTTTTCTTTCATTTATTTTTTTGTTTTTGTTTTTGTTTTTCTAGTACCAGGAATCAAACTCAGGACTTTGCGCTTGCCAGGCAGGTGCTGTGCCACTGAGCTCTCTTCCTACCCCTTCCCCTCCAATTCTTTAAAAAGTGTCTACCAATGTGACTGCTTTTTGAGTTACAGTGGCTGAGCTGGGACACAAAGTTGAAATTATTTGCTACTGGCAGCCTCTTTACAGAAAATAATTGGTGGTCATAGTATTGTAGACAGTTGAATTAGGTAGCAATGTTATGGACAGTCAGACAGGGCTAGCCCCTCAAGAGTCAATGCAGAGACCGAGAATACATTACAACTGTGGGGGAGGTGCATCCATTAAAGGTCAGACCTCAACACAAAAGATAGAATGGCTACACCCACATACTTCCCCTCGGAATGAAGAGCAGTGATTAATATTTTAAATAAGTATCAATCACCTTGAGTGAGGGGCCAGGAAGAGTCCCTGACCTACCTCCTCCAGGAAAAGCCTCTGTTTGGTCCACGTATACTTGCTTCTCCATTTGATCCCCATGTAATTGTTATTACCTAAGCCATTATATGTGTAATCATTGGTTCACCAGAGTTTTGTCCCTCACACCCACCTTGTGATTTCCCATTGGCTCAATGTTACCTAAGTGACTATATCTGTAGTCTTCTTAGTTGGTAATAGATTTTCCCACCTTAGAGCTGCCTCACCTTGTGGTTTCACTCTGTAAGACTCCCTTGAGAAGTGAGGTCTTCAGCAGCTCTCTCGGGATCCCCTCTCTCTTAGACAGAAGCTGTCTTTTGCCTAGTAAATATACCTTTCTTTCCCTCAATAAATATATCCTACTCGTAATCCCTGTTGTTCCTACAATTCATTCTTCAGTTTTAGAGAACACAAACTTGGTGTACTGGATAATTGGCAGGCTAACAGGTTGGGAGTTACAAGACATCCTTTATATTATTTGTATTATTTGGAGGTCCAATATCATCCTATATCAATAATATATTTTACTCTGCTTGCTGGTGTTGGTTTGTCTGTGCCAAGTTGCATTAATTATTTGTGGGAGAGCTCAGATACTACAATTACGGCTTAGGAGGAACTTTCCAAGTGGAATATGTTTCCTATTCTTGACTCTAGCCATACACATTAGCATCTGTTTGCCACATGCAAGTGAGCCTTTCATTTTGCATGTCATCAAAAGTTTGCTTTGATCAACGGGATTTTCCACGCAAGTCTCCCTTGAGTGACAATGAGTAATGTTATTGACTTGCATCCTACTTGTATTTTGTTATAGTTTTCAAGAATAAAAACAAATATTAACTCATTCTCATCTACTTCTGGCTCTTTTAGAACATGTACAATATTCACTTGTGATTACCTTTGCCAGATTTAGCAAATAAAAATATAGTATGCTGAGATAAAGCTGAACTTCTGATAAACGGCAGATAATTATTTTAGATCTATGTCCTGTGGAAAAAAAATCCACATTTAATGAGAAGTCTGTGTTCCTTCTACCAATCTATTTGTGATATACATTTATACTATGCATATGTACATTTACACTATGCATATTTGCAAGGTCGACGTGGTCATATACCAAAGAAGATAAGCAAGCAAGGAATAAAGAACTACTTTTGCCCACGTACACTATTGCATTTTCATTGAGAAAACAGATTTGCTCAGTTGATCCCTTACTGGAAGGGAATTATGCTTTGCACACATTTAGACAAAATAAGGAAAGAACACATGCTTCCCAGACAGGACATCAGCACAGAAGATGGCTCAGGATGAGAATTAAGTATTTGTTCAGTAGTGTCTGAATGGGAGATACCCAAGGAAGGAAGCACAGTAGATTTAGGAGTGTGTTGAGCTTGTGGCAAAGGCAGACATGCTGCTAAATTGCAGCTACACTTTGGCTGGTATAACTAGGCTGGCTGCCTTAGAGTATCATGGAAGCTTTATTTGTTAGAAAAAATCCTTTCTTTTCTTTCCTATGGTTTATTGAAAGGAACAGTTAATGCCTAATTTTTTTTTCTTTTTGACCAATTTTGCATGTTTAGAACTAGTAATCTGAACAACTAATTTGAAGACAATAATATGCACCGTTGGTGAGTTCGTACCATCTTGCCTAGTGCAATGCTGTATCATTTCTAATTTTTTTTATTCTTTGGTTTTTTTTTTTTTTTTTTTTTGGCTGTACTGGGGATTGAACTCAGGACCCTGCACTTGCTAGGCAGGCACTTATTCCACTGAGCTATATCCCCAGCTCCTAATTTTTTTTATTCTTTACTCTCTTTAATGGTTTGATGAATCTTGCATTCTTACATCTGGCAAGAATCTGAGCAACATCATTGAAGATAACAATATGTAATACAACAACCACTGTGAATTCCTATCATTTTCTTCTGAAACCCTGTATCATTTTTAGTGTTTCTGTTTTGTTTCTTTTACTATGTTGTTGGTATTTCTCTGTTGCTTTTTATTATTATTCTCTTTAAAATAAATAAAATAAAATAATATTTAATTAACAAAATCCTTTTGCTAGCCCTGAGTATTCAACTCAGTTTTGTATCATGGTATTCTCCAAGAAATATTAAAGAAAAATATCCTCTAGATTGTTATCATGTGATCACATTTAAGAAGGAAGCTTTTTAAGCAAAAAAAAAAAAAAAATTGTAAGCCTTTGGGCCAACCGAGGAACAAGGAGTTCCTTTTATCTAGAAATGTAGCACTCTAGTGAAGTTAGACTCTTGGATTCCTGGGTCGGCTGGCCCACTCCTTGTGCACTGTGGGCTTATTACCTGCCTCACTTTCCACTTCTAGATAGTGGAAATAGTTTTAATAATAGTGCTCCACATCTGGAAAGAAGGTATCTTGCATGCACAAAGACACACAGGAGGACCTTGCTTTGTAATGCTTTTATATTCCTGACTTTCTGTTAGTAGAGTTTAGTCAAATGACATCAATTTTCTCACTCCATAGTTTAAACCCCAGGTATCGAGATGGGTTCACTTCATTACATAAAGCACGAATGTCACTGCTAAGTTTTTGATCTGCACATTACAGCATTTTTAAAAACATCAACGTGATCATGATCCCAGATCACTCCACTGTGTTCCCACCTTATCTTCTGCAAGAGAGACACATGGCACTTAACAGAAGTAAGAGCCCCAGAAAGGGAATTGGGTGACAAAAACAGCAGTGAAACAAAGAACTGAAAGTGAAAAAACAGGATGTGAAATTTGAATCACACATAAATAGATTTGTACAAGCGAGAGCCGACTCTGGGAATCTTGCCATCATTTTAAAACCTCTCAGTGTGTTGGGAAATAAAACAGGTAAAGGCAACTTACCAACAAAAGTGTGGGGCGTGGTTGTGATGGAAAGGATGAAGATGTCCCAGAAGTTATACTAGCAAGAACCTTCACCCTGAAGGAGCTCTCAGAAATATTTCATGATATTTCAGCACAGAGGATGGAATATGGGAAAGTGATTATGCCAGTCAACTTTTCATTACTGGAACTAATCGCTGACTCAATCAACTTCCTAGAAAAGGGTTCTTTTGACTCAAAGCTGTGCAAGTTCCAGTCCTCAGTCAGATAGATTGCCGCCTAGGGCCCGTACTGAGATCACACATCATGGCACAAATGTATGGTAGAGCAGGGTTGTTATTTAACCTCATGACCCAGAAGTAAAGAGACAGGAGAGACTGAGCTTTGAGAGCTCACACCCAGTGACCTGAAAGCTCCCACTCATTAAAGACCCTACACCTTTCTCAGTAACCTTAAGCAGAGGATCAAGCTTTTAACACTTGGGTCTCTGGAGGACATTCCAGGTCGAAACTGTAGCAGTAATCCAAATTTAAAAAAGAGTGAGTGAATTTGCTAAGGCCTGGAAAAGATGCTCTGTCATAAAGTTTACACAATGGAAAGGAAAAGGGAAGCAGAACATTTTCTTTCTTTTGGTACCAGGAATTGAACTCATGACCTTGTGCTTGCCAGGCAGGCACTTGTGCCACTGAGCTATATTCCCAGCCCAAAAAGCAAAACATTTTCATCCCACGAGGAAAATTCTGCACCCATCAAAATATTTTTGGTAAGCCTTTCCCAAAGAAATAAGACACTTAGCAACATTTCCAACTCTATAAATTACAGATGCTAAGTAACTATTAGTTTTGCTATGTTTTAATTTCCTCTCATATCTGTATATAGCTTACAGTAAGAGAAATTAAAATGTTTTGGCATAACAGATTTCAAGGTCACAGAAAAATGGGGTCCTGTGGACAAAATTCCTCAAAAGTTAGTTAGCAGGGAAGTTGCTTAAATTTCTGGTTATCTGGGAGGAGCTAGTGATCTCTCTGGAGTTCTGGAACATTCCCTCTTTCCAGGTACACCATAGCCCTTTATGACATTGGACTAAAGTGCCTCTGTTCCTATTTTTCTGCTAGAGCATCTCTTTGTCTTTATGTTTCCAAGCTAGTCTCAAATGTTTCTCTAGACTATAATTTGTCTTTCTTTACTATGGACCCACATCATTTTCCATCTTTTATCACTCACCACTGTTATTTTTAATGTTTGTTTATGTCTCACCCTGACCACTATACCTCTGAGTTATCAACTGAAATGTTATCAGTCTTTTAAGGTTAGAGAAATACATTTTATATCTTTATCTTGTAACACATGCCCAACACAAGATAAGAATTTGAAAAACTGTAGGATAATGAAGAAGAGAGTGAATGAATGAATGAATGCGGTATCACCTTTCTATCCCAGGCATAGAAATATGCTACATGCTTAACCTGAAGATTTGAGCTGCTGGCTTCATGTTAGAAAAATGCTGTGGAATTTGCTTTTCTTAGCTACTGTGTCCTACACTATCTGAATCCCACTTGTCCTTGGAACTTGATATTTTGAGACTTTGAATTTCAATTTTCTGCTAGAATTTTTTTTCACCACTGGGGATCAAAGTCCGAACCCAGAGCCTCATGTGTGCTAGCCAAGTGCTTTACCGTGGTGTCCTCCCTATCTATAGCTTTGGAGAGAGCTTTAAAAATGTGTATTTTATCTTTCATTCCTCAGTGGTTGTATGTATAATGTCTCTCTCATAAAAGCAACTTTGCATCCAATTAAACCTACCCTGAAATATTCTGCGTGGGGCTTCGCTCACTGGCTTGCAGTCTATATTTAAGTTTATTAATTTTAGTAAACATTTAATTAAACTTGTGAGTATAGAGGAAATAAGAGTGCACTTGACTTCCCAAGCGTTATATGTCTGGTCAGTCATTTCTAAACTATGTTTCTTAAAAGCAAACTTTTCCTTTTTAAGTACTGGGCATGAAATTGTAATTGAAGGCACTGATGGTGTTTAGAGGACTCCAGCTGTTGAGCAATCATTGTGCTTGAAGGATATATTTATGTTTTGTAAATAGAATGGAATATCTTCCTTTTTATATTGACTCTGCTACTTTCAGGATGATGGGTTTCATGTTATTGTATTATCTTCCAAGTCAAAATAAACGATTATGGATATTTACAATTACAGTTCTGCATGGAATCAACTCAATAAGGAGGAACTGGGTTGATTTCGTTAAAGGGCTCCTCCGTTATACTGGAATCATTTCATTCTCCCTACGACATATCAAATAGGATGCCCCAGAGGAGGGTTTTTGGGAACTTAAGCCAAAAGCTCTCCCTCGGGTTTGCATACATTTTTAATAATATTCAACTAAACATATCATCAGATGTTTCACATACATTTTCAAAAGTCCCATATGGCTAGAAACGCCTGCCAGATTACCCTGTTTTGACAAACAGAGTGACATTTAGTTAAACAGTCCTGAAAAGATATCTTCTCTCTCTCCGCTCAGCAAAGTGACTGAAGGTTTAGGCAATGAAATGACACTGTACCTGTCCCTCCCCTCCTTAAGATTCTGAGGCACCCATCAACCTGGAACCCCTTGAGCACTGGAGCCCTCTCAAAGATGAAAGAGCACTGAACCAAGGCTGGATGATCCAAGCCTCCTTTGACATTGGGTAATTATTGGTGGTGGTCTATACAAACTGATCTATTCTCTGTTGTCCATGAAGCTTGCTGTGTTCTGAACAAGTTATTTACTATACTACACGGTGTATTCCATATGCTTGTCATCCATTCCAATGAATAGAAATTCAAGATGAATGGAGGAAACAAACCCAATGGGAAAATTACTAAGCCCTGTAGACGTTACTCTGTTCCACTCAAGTGTTTTCTACTTGGTTCTCCAGGCCATTGCAAGGAAGTTTAATTGAGCTAAAATTTCCAGGCCTTCAGAAATGGGCTACTTTTGTTTGGCTTTGTACATGTCAGCCTTCCTCATCTTTGAGGTTTGTTTTGACAGCTCTGAAGTTTGGGTTATATACATAATATACACAAAGTAAGGACATAATTAGGTTGCATGATAGATGACCATTATGAAATACGCAGCTGTAAAGTATTCCCGTTGTTTGCCTCTGTTTCTACTCATGTGACAGTTATTAAGAGCTTGGGGATCTAGGAATGGTAAGACATGTGTTTCAGTTTCTATGGCCTCGTCTTTCTCTTTCTCCTCCTTTCTTCCCTCCTCCTCCTCTTTCTCCTTCTGTTCTGGAGACTGATAGTAGAGAGAACTAAGCTCTACCAGCAACTCATTTTGTTTTAAATTTTGAAACAAGGTCTCATTAAGTTGCATAGGCTGGCCTTCAACTTGCTATCTTCCTGACTCAGCTTCCGGAAGCGCTGGGATTACGGGTGTGCACCACCTGTCCCTGTATCGTCTTTAGTTTGGTGTAGATTAAATACAACTCCACTACAATTACCATTTCCCAATGTTATCAATGAAAGGGCTCTTGGCTTCCAATACAGCCCGGAACCAGAGAACAGTGAGTTGGTGAAGAATTGTTGCAGGTGTCGACACTTGCATTGCCCTGTCTTTAAGACATACAGGCAAAAAACACAGCAGCAAGAAATCTAGAATTCAGAAAGCACAGATTCATGAGGTCCAGGCCAATGTCGAGCCAGAGAAGGAGCTGTAATTCAGATTCAAGGGCAGTGCGAGTGTTCCTTGGATAGAAGCCTCGCTACCTGAGTGACTAAGAAGCCACCTGGGAAGGACTAAAGCATCAAACGGGCATGGTGACACTGCTCCTATGAAAAAGTCCAGGCTGTGGTTGAAAGGGAGCTGGATCCGAGCGATGCTGTGTAGACAGTATGTGCTTTGTTTCCCACGCTCAACTCACGGGTGGGTGGGATCAACGTCTCTACATTGTAGTAAGAGAGAGGGCTCTGCAGAGCTCAACAAAGGCTTGAATGTGCAGCTCCGTGGTGGGGCACTTGCCTAGTGTGTATGAGACCCAGGGTTCCATTCCCAGCACCTCCCAAATAAACCCAGTGAACCCCTGCCTAGTGCACCTGATTAATAGGCTAGCTCAGTGGGGTTGTCGGGGAACCACTGGGATTTTGGAAAGTAACATCAGAGTAGGCTGGTAAGAGAAACAGTGCAGAAACAGGACTGAGTCACCCTAGTCATCCCAGGAGACAGAGCATGGTCTAGCGGGGGGATGCCCATCTACTCTGTTCTGTCAGCCTCTATAAAGCACCTGCTGTTTTCCAGGCAATTTGCTAATCACAGATGGTGCCAGTCACAAGGATGGCAGGAGCATAATGCTGGAATTGAGGAGTGCATGGTTAGAGGACAGAGAGAGATGGTCACTAGTAATTCCAAGACAGCAGGGTGATTGATGGAATAGAGGTATCTGAAGCCTTTGCCTCTTCAATTTTTTTGAGACATAATCATGTTAAATTGCTAAGTTGCATGGGCTGGGCTTGAACTTGCCATCCTCTTGCTTCAGCCTACCCCAATGCTAGGATTACAGATGTGGAGAGAGTCGTTCTTGTCTTCTTTTTTACTGCTTGCAGAGTTGGCAAGCACTCCCCATGAGCTGTGAGGCCCTTCTTCCTTGCAGGTGTTTGAAACTGGAATACAAGATGGTTGGCTGATTTACCCTCTGTCTTATATATTTCTTAGAGTTTCCAAGATTTCCTCAGCATTTCTTATTCTTTTTCACTTCATTCTTTTTCATTTCATTTCATTTCTTCTTCATTTTGCTTTTGCATTATTGGGTTCCTGCAGCTTCATTTCAAGATTTGACTTCCATATTTCCCTTCTATACTTCTGTACCATTTGTTTGAATGAGAAAGCTTATTCAATATTACTGAGTCCTATGATGAGAAACATCCTAGTAATCTTCAACACTTATTTTACAAATTTGAGAAGTTTAGAAGTTTAGCTCAGCAGGGGGCCAGGGTCCTCACTTTGTAAACATCTTGAGCTTCTGGAAGAGGAGAACATGGAGATGGTGTGGACAGATAGCTGGCATTCAATCTAAGGGTGGAAAAGAGGATTGCTTCCCCCACCTTTTGCTCTTGCTGCTTCTGCTGTCTTCTCCTGCCTTGAACTGTTGCCCCTCTGCCATGTGCCACCCTGCCTTGGAGCCAGCTGAGTATGGACTGAAACCCCCACAAAATATGAACTAAGTAAACTTTTCCATCTCTAATTTGAGCATCAGGTATTTTGTCTCAGAGAAAGAAAAGGAACCAAGACAGTTGGTAACCAAATAAAAGCTTCTGCTTATGTTCTCTTTTGAATGCATAATAATATCTCATCTGTTTGAAATGAAACAAAGAGATCTGTTGTGCATCTTGTCAAAAATATGTAGAAGTGGAATTGCATTTAAATCAAGCAAATGGCAGGAGGAAAAAAATATATGAATGTATTATTGTTTGTCAAAGTAGCCTTACTTGTATAGACTGTTACTCCCTGGCCTGTGGACTGGCTTGATTGTGAAATATCTGTGAGCTGGGTATATCTATAACCAGCAGCAAGGACTCAATAAGAAGAAAGACCTTTTGCAAACAGAAAGGACCCATGGGTTGCTATGGCTGACTTAAGTGGAAAGGGTCAGGCTGAAATCAGTTAACTTTTTCTTAAAAGGGAAAGGGCAAAGCTCTCCCAGGAGGCACCTTTGCACTATCACTGCTTGGAAATGATTGTAGATCACACACTTCCACGTAGGAAAATAAATCTAATGGGTACTCTATAAAAGCCCAGCACAGTAAGCAAGTGACAGGTGACACTGGTCATCCTTAAAAATTGTAAGGAAGGGCAAGCCAAGATAATTAAGCATCTCCTATTTTGGGAGAAGCCATTTAAGTCTCCTATGGAAGACACAGACAGAGAGAGGAATGAGTGGCTTTGCTCTGCACACATGCAAATTCATCATCACTTTTGTGGCATCTTCTGAAGCCCATGGGGCTGGGCGTGGTGGTGCACACTTGTAACCCCAGCACTAGAAGGCTGAGACAGGAGGATCACTATGAGTTTGAAGCCAGCCTGGGCTACATAGTGAATTCAAACCCAGGCTGGACTACATAGCGAGACTCTGTCCTTAAATTAATTAGCTTTTTAAAAGTCCATCTTCTCACTGCCCACCAGTTTATGGGAGTCTTTGCATTGTTGGTCTTTGCATATCCAATTGACTATAGCTGTTGATGAATAAAGTTCATATGGAGGTCGAAAGAGGAACTTGACTTTCTTTCCTAAATTAAAAATAATGGGCTGGGCTAGGGCTATAGGTCAGTGATACAGCACTGGCTCAGTCTGTGTGTGTCCCTGGGTTCCACTTCCAGTGCCACAAAAGAAATATATATATATATATATATATACATATATATATGTTCTATAAATCAATATGGGTTCTGCATATCGACTTCCTCTGTGAGGCCCCAGAAGAACAATACCTTGAGAAGAATGATAATTCAGACTCTTTGCAGCCAGGAAGATTTTAATGGTATTTCATAGGACATTTCGTTGACTTAGAAGAGAGTCACCCCACAGAATGCAGTTCACACAAAATATGCATTTGTTATAGCTCTAGTGATAAGTGAAATTTCCCTATTAGATCACAAATCAAAACAGCTGTGCAGTTTCACAGGTTATGTAAACAAAGATAGGTTGAATTTAAAAATGATACCATTCTGGAAAAGTTTAAGCTCATCTGGCTTTGAAATATCTCAACAGACAGCTCAATACAGTTTTAGACTAACTGGTTCTTCAAAAATGAAGTGGTGGGTTCTGACTTTAATCTAGAAAATTGATTTTGTTGTGGGCCCTTTGTTACTATGGTTACAAAACAACAAAAATACAGAGAAAAATTATCTACCAATAGAGTTATTAAATCACACACCTGACCAGCACTCTTTTAAAGTAAGATCACAAATTAAAAGAAATTGAAAGACTTACCTCCACTTAAAAGCCAGGTCTGAACATGTTCCACAGTCTGTCATCATTTATTTATTTATTTATATATTGGGAAACTTATTTTCTGGTACTAGGAATTGAACTCAGGACCTTGTGTGTGCCAGGCAGGTGCTGTGCCATTGAGCTGTATCCCTGGCCCTCTGTCATCATTTCAGTACAAGTTCTTTGTTATTTAGCACCTCACTGAAAGGATGGCAAACCTTTTGTGAATGATATGTATTGTACCAGACTAATTTCCTCGTCCTCAGCAACAACACGTGTGTGAATGAAGTGTCACTGACTCAAATACAAAATTAGGACTAAAGCAAGGGCCTGAGAACAGTTTAAAAATTACAGATAGTGGAGGAAGCAAAAAGCCTTTCAATGAGCCAGAGTCCTATTATATAAAAGATAATTCCCTAATAAAGATACAAAGACTACGATCTGCGATGTCCCAACTTCACAGTGCCTTTATGATTCGCCAGCACAAACCCTCTTCCAACTCAGGAGAAACCCTGAACATTTAATTATCTTGCTTGACATTGCAAAGTAGTTGGTAAGTGACTCCTACCTACTTTACAAACTTATTCTAGACCTGATTGATTTGACCACAGTATCAGAATATAAGACTCTACCTCAGTATCAGAATGATGATCTACCTGAAAAGTGCATATCTGGATTCCTAGGGATTTGCTAAGTTGCCTCATGAAGGTGATGTTGCTTGGCTTCTCTCTAGACCTCCCTCTAACTAATCTAACTACTAGCTTGTTGTTGTCGTTTGGGGATTTTTTGCTTAAACAATATTAATAGAGGACACATATTTTATAAGATTATTTATAACAGTCACCCAAAGAATCATATACAAAAGAGTGCAGGAAATCTGTCCACATGCTAAGGACCAAAGAATCCAGCTGAGGGCCTGGATCTTGAGATAATGTCCTGCATGAGTCCAGCTGAAGACCTAGAGTCCATAAAAATGCCTCCCATAAGTCCAACTGGAGGCCAAGAGTCCACAGCAATGTCTCATGCAGGCCTGTTTCACAGATCTGTGCTGGGAAGGCCCAAAGGTCAGTGGTGGAATCTAGACAGTCTGTGCCAGCCGGATGAAGGATCTGTGCTTGCAGGCCGAGGGATCTGCACTGAGGCCAAGAAGTGATGCACAAAGTAAGAACCAAAGCTCCCCTGAAAGGTACCACAGCCATCCTCAGAAACAGTGAGCTCCTCCGATGATCAGGACAGCTGAGCTCCCAACAGGAAAGCCAATGTGACAGCTTTTCCAGGTGACTGAGTAGTGTACCATCTTCCCCTCCAGAACCAGGAAGCAGTGCTCAGAGAGAGGACCAGAGCTCCCCAGAGTGAACTGAAGCCATTCTCAGCAACAACATGGTCCCGAGCTCTTTGGAAGATGAAAACAGCTGAGTTTATCAGGAAAGCCAGCATGACAAGCTCCTCCAAGAAAGCCAATAGCCCTTTATGGCTTTCTTCTGCTTCCAACAGCTCCTACCAGCTCCCAAAAGCCCCTCTCCATTCCCAACAGCCTAACTTCTTCTTCCCCTGTTCTACCTCTTACGTTGCTGGCAACAATCTTCAGATGGGCCTCCCACACCAAGCCCCATGCTTACTCAGTCCAGCTGGGTGTAATAAGTTGACCACCAGATGTCAATCTACCACACTGGTTGACCTGGTGCAGGAGCTCCAGGTCCTTGGGCAGAGCTGTAGGAACTCTAGGGACTCAGTGGGGAAGGAGATCTGTCTCAGTTTGATGCCATGGCGGTAAGTACTAGAGCAACGCTTGCTTGCAGAAGTGTCCTGAGAATGTTTCAGCCTGGCTCTTTCAAAGTTCTTTCATTTTGTGTTACTAACATTGAAATGTTCCAGCTCTCTGTGTTGTGCTCCACACAGGTCTCTGTGCAGATGTGCTGCTGGTGGGGTCGAATGGAGTCACATGGGTGTCTGCACACATGTCCCTCCAAGGTGAGAGAATTGTCTGGCAGCCGACTAAATCCAGGTTGCTCTTGGACCATATTTCAAGAATTAGGTTATGATCACAAAAGTTTCTCTGCATCACAATTGTCGGTAGGTTTTTATGCATAAAGGTAGAATTCATTGATTAAATTCAGCCACAAAATTACCTATGTCGAGCAAAAATATATGTGTATATAAATTAAGTACAGAATTTCCTTTTGTCTCTATCCTAGTCTGGTACAAATTGGGCAAGTTTGTGGGGATTTGAGCCCACGGGAGTGTTAAGGTAGAGACTCTTCCTAAGGTAAGAATTAAGAAATATTCATGTACTGCTTCCCTTTGTTACTGTCTTGTTGGGCATTATAAAAATGTTAATCAGCTTCATGCTTATGATCAGGAGTGATTTCAACCAATCCTTTCTGTTAGATCCAATACATGCAATTGTTTATTCCTTTTCTCATTCATCCTCACCAAGGGCTCTGGTTAGCAAGAGGGGCATGCCAAGATGAAAGTCCTGAACCTGTTTAATCAAGTCTGTTAAAACTACCAACATGGTATCTGATGTCTCTTCGATCATGAAAGTGTGACAAATACTCCTTTTGAGCAGTCTTTTGATGTGCTCACGGCTAACAGGATCAGCCTGTGCTGGCTAATTAAACAAACCCTTTGGCTCCTAGCCGAGTACCATCAGACATAATGACCTGGCCCCAGAGCCAGGAGGGTGACCCCGAACAGGTTTCCAGGATCAAGCAATCCAGCCTCCTACAAAGCTGGAGAGGCTACGCTGAGCAAAAATGTCCTCTTTATAAAGAAAATCTGCTAGGAGAAGAAACCCAATGCACTTCTGCAGGGGGGATAAAGCGTTAGCACACCTTTGTAAATTCTCGTGTATGTTATTACATGCTTTACTGACGAGTACGTAATACACTCTTCATTAATGAGATGGTTACACTTCCAGGCATGTACCCATAAAGATGGTAAGCTAATCAGATCAGGGTAGTACCAGGACTGAGAAAAAGTTCTGCTGAAAAGCAGCTTTGGAGGTAAGCAGTATTCTTCTCTTTCTTTATTTTTCTCTTACCCCTACGGCCTCCAGCAGCCAATATGGACAGAAAGGAACCTTCTATGGCACCTGAGCTGAAGTTCTGTTTTGGCAGGGGGCAGCTGCCACTGTGTCTTCCATTGCTGTCTGTAATTATTTTAGACCCAGTGTTTGACTTGTGTGGATCAAGTTGTGAAAATCATCTCTACCGAGACACCATGACCGTCCTTGGAGATGCCAGCCCTTGCTGTTCCCATGGATTGTGTAATCATAGGAGCAGTTTTGAGACCTGAGGGAAGTTGGCCAGATAGACAATAGCTAGATCACTTGCCACACAAGTGCAGAGGATTCTCTATGCCCTTCTCCCTTTCAATTATTCTTTACCTCTGTAGAGTTGTCAGTGATGATAGGGAATCTTAATACCCTTTAAGAAAGCAAAGGATCTCTGCAGCAGAAAATGTCGATAGACCTTTGCACATGTCTTTGGGGCTGTCCCTAGATCATTCCTGTTACTTGATCCATAATTTTCACAAAAGAATCTCTTGTTGGCGAGACTGATTTCTTAGATTTGGCAAGAGAAACACAGGTGTTTTTCTATGGCTTGACATCTGAGTTCTGAAAGCACGTGAATTTGGTTGCTGTTGAATGCTTGACTCACTCTCCTAATTTGGAGTTCACATTAATATTTAAAGTCTCTGAAATAAAACAGGGGGGAATCTGTTAATTTCTTTTGATCCAGCAATTCACAATGCAATAGGTCCACAAAAATCTACGTGAAATGATACTAATACCTACATGAAATGACATTATGTGGTTTTGCTTTCTGGAAATGGAAAGCTCCGGAAAGAAACAGTTCATCAGTTTGAAGTTGTATGATGAATGCTCTTGCTGTCTGGCTCTGTCCTGTCCTTAATGTAAATCGTTGTTGTCCAGAGTATCCATAGTGTATATGCTATCTGTCCATTAGTGACTTCACTATCTCAGTTATCGGACCACCTGTCATGGTATTGCTGTATTTGTGTTCAAGGGACCCTTATTCTATTTCATTATGGCCCCAAAGAGCAAGAGTAGGTATGCTGACAATGTGTGGAGAATTGCCAAAGGGTTGTCGTAAAAATGTTTCCCATACGTGTCTAGGACAAAACCTAATGTATGTAGTGTTCAGTAGTGTCCAAGGTTCAGGCATCTACTGGGGGCCTTGGAGTGTATATCACACAGATAAGGGGCATGACTGTGGTGACTTTACTCTTTATTCTGGAAGGAAAAAAGATGATTAAGTCAGAACTCACTTAACATTCTTTCTTACTTAGCTACATACCTATCATTTTCTCTTTTTCCTTGCACCCTGTGAAGAGTATCCCTCTACTCAAACTCAAACACCTCTCTTCAGTATTCCTTCTGAATTCTTCCCTTCCCTTTCTCATCTAGCCTGCTAAAGGGAAATTATCCTAAACCAGGCATGGTAGTACACGTCTGTAATCTCAGAACTCTGGGAGGCTGATGCAGTAGGGTATCAAGTTTGAGCCCAATCTGGGCAACTTAACAATGTAGCAACCCCTTTTCCTAAAATAGAAAATTGCAAAGTTGGTTGGAGATAGTTTCAATGTAAAGCCCTTGTTTCAACAGAGAGCCAGAGAGAGAAAGAGAGAGAGAGAGAGAGAAAAGTTTCTGGCTTGTTAAAATGGCCAGGGTGACTTTACTCAACCTGGTAAACTCAACTCCAAATATAGAAACTATCTTTGGATGTATAGGAAAAGTACACAGAGTGGAAGCCAGGGGACAGAAAATTACTAGGAGGAGCTTAATGCAATGTCAAGGGCAAGAAGTCTCCTGCTCAACTGGCTTCCTGGGACCCTTGCTAAGGGCACATCAAAGATGTGAATTCCAAGGGAGGGAGATTCTCTCCCTACAGAATCTGAGTGTGATGAAATCTCTCCCCATCCAACTTCATCCTACCTGGGACTTGAATCATTCCCTTGCCCAGTAGAGTCGCACTGTGTACACTACCCCTCCCAGTCACTTAGTATCTTTTAGTTTATTAGATCCACTGTGTCTGCTCTTTGCTTAAATTTATCCTGGTCAGGCCAAGGCAGACAAGAATTTAAAAAAATTCAAACAAAAGTTCAGTCAAGGAACACGTTTCTGTGAAACATATTTGTCTTCTGTTATGGCCCACTGCTTCAACTCACAGATGTGTAAAAATAGCCCAAATTTTTCATTTCTAGGGGAAAACTCTTTAACGCTTCAGCTTTCTATAGCTTTATTTTGTCTTTTTGAGACAGGGTCTCCCTGTGCAGTTCAGGCTGGCCTTGAGCTCACTTTGTAGCCCCGTCTGGTCTTGAACTCACAACAATATTCTCCTGCATCAGCCTCCTGAATGCTGGGATTACCGGCATGCACCACTGTTGTGGCAAAAGTGCTTATTTGAGTCACCCATGGAGGCTGGATGCAGAGACAAGCAAGTTTATTGGGGGTCAGTGATGGGAATCCAGTACATGACTGAGCACTGACTCTGAAGGGCAGGAGGGGAGAATAGTTATATAATTCTAGTTCTGGGCCTCGTTCAAGGTCTATAGGGGGTGGTGGTACTGATATGATTTAGTATAGCTATAGAAATGCTACAAAGCGTGGGTTTAGTTGTGACAAAGAAACAAAGGTGTTTGACAATTTACACAGGGCACAAGAAGTCCTATGACAGAGCATGGGGTGGTGTCGAGTTAGGTAACTGTGACAACATTTCCAAGAAACAAACGTAAGGAAGCAGAAATTTAAGCCTTCAAATGGCACTAGAACACAAAATGGTGTTGGTTTAGTTTTCTTTCCCATATCATCACCATGCCTGGCTCTGTGGCTTTATCCGTTTCCTGCATAGCCGTGTTTTTGGTATGTGGTGGAAATATGTTGTTATGGCTTGGTGATTAGACCGCAGGGGTGGAGCACTCATCAGTATATTGATGAGTCCGTGGCTGACTTGTTACAAGGTGAGGTCTGGTTGGAAGAGGCTGGTTACTGAGTGTCTTGGTTACTTTTCTCTCATTGCTGAGACAAAATACCCGACACCCAAAATGAAGGAAGGAAAGGTTTATTTAGCTCACGGTTTGTGGAGGTTTCAGTCCATACTCGGCTGGCTCCAAGGCAGAGTGGCACATGCAGAGGACAACAGTTCATGGGGTCAGAAAACAGCAAAAGCAGCAAGAGCAAAAGGGAAGAGCGGCAGCAGGGAGAGCATGCCTCTTTCCTTCCCTTACATTGTATGCATGCTACCTGCCCCAGGGTGAGTGTGTCTCTCACACCCATAATCCCAGCATTGGACCGTGAATTAATCACAAAGTCTAGAACCCTGCCCCCTGACTATATGAGGCTTTGGAGGGACATCCAGACACAAACCATAACACTGAGGAAAGGGTGTATTCTTGTTTCTGGTTCCTCTCCTCTCTCTGCTTCTTGACTGCCGTGACATAGGCAGCTTTCTTCCACTTAGGCACTTCTATCAAGCTGTTTCTCCCTTAGAGCCTGCGACCATGCACTGAGCCTTCTGAAACCGTGAGGCAAAATTAAGGTCTCCCCCTTTATGTTGTGTGTCTCAGGTATTGTGTCCTATGGATGGAAAAGTGACTGAAACATATGCATCACATAAAATTAATCATTTTAACCATCTTAGAATTAATTGCATATGACCACTTTGTAGTTTACAATTTGTGGACATTTAACACACTTATGATATTGAACAGTCATTACCATAGTCATATTCCAGTGCATCCTAAATACCCCAAAAGAAAACCGTGTGACCATGAGCAGTCACCCTCTATCCCTTATCCTGACAGGACAACCAGGAATCTGCTTTGTGTCTCTATGGATTTGCTGATTGTGAACATTTCAGATAAATTCACCACCATATTGTAAAACCCAACCACTTCCACTAT
Source organism: Dinomys branickii (assembly GCA_004027595.1). Taxonomy (NCBI): domain Eukaryota; kingdom Metazoa; phylum Chordata; class Mammalia; order Rodentia; family Dinomyidae; genus Dinomys; species Dinomys branickii. The sequence continues at coordinate 43,453 of PVLD010003374.1, read as the reverse complement.
CTCTCTTCTCAACTAGACATAAATAAAATTGGTTATTCTATAGGGACTTGTATTTTAAAAAGTCTATTCTATCCTCATCTCCTTACCTCAACAGCTCATGTATGATCTCAAAGTAATCTACTACTCAATTATATCCTTAGCCCTCTTAAAAATATTTTTTAATGAGACAGGGTCTTGCTATGCTACCCAGGCTGGCCTTAAACTTAAGATCCTCTAGCTTTAGCCTCCCAAATAGCTGGGCTCACAGATGCATGAAACCACACCCAACTCCAGGTATTTTTAAAAAATATTTTAATTGACACATAATAATTGAACATTTATGATGTACTATATTGTATTTCAATGCATACGCACAATATATAATGATCAGATTTGGGTAATTAGCATTTTCTTTTATGGGGAACGTTAAAAGTCCTCTCCACTGGCTATTTTGAAACATACATTTCTTCTCCTTGTTGATATTTTTGGTAAAAAATTTGAAAGTGAGCAGTATAGTTCATCTGAGGCGATTATCTGTTTGTTTCTTCAATCAGGTACAAGAGATACCAACATTATTGTGCTATTATACCATTTAGAACATTATGCCCAGTGTTGCAAAGTTGGAAAAGTAGTCAATAGGTATCTAGACTGATTCCTCAGTGGAAATGGCCATCTGGGGCTCATTCAAGTTTTACAATTTTACTGTTAATTTTGGTTTTGTGAGTTATACCAAAGTGGATTTTTTTTTAAAAAAAGATTCTATCCTGTCCTTGAGTTTATTTGTATTTTGTTTGTATACAAATGGTTTTTGAAGATTTTGGCACATGAGCACTTTTTGAATTGGCCTTGATTTTCTGTTTTTATCCAGAATTGTGAGCTCTCATAATGTTTCAAGACGAAGAACAACTGTAGACCTGGGAGGTCTTCAGGTGTTTCAGACACTGTTTGATCAGGCACCTTCAAAAATATACAAATGAAAAAAATATACAAACGACCTCCCTAAAATGGGAAAGATGGTCACTTTTAGTCTGAGGGCTAATTCAAGAAATAATTCAGATACATCCAGGGATACTTTCCTTCTAGCAGAAGTTGACATTTTCAGATTTGTAGAAGGTCAGTTTTTCCCTGAGGGTCAAAGAAAACGGAATATAAATTTTCCAAATTAACTAAATCAATTCCAAAGGAATAGTATATCAAGGGCAGTATACTGTTGCCTAAGACTTAGTACCCAGTGTGGAAAGATTCTGGGGGAAACAAGGAAGCATTATTTTTTAATGTCAGCAAATAACTGTTGACTTTTTTTCCTATTCCAGGAAGCCATTCTCTAATAACACACTGGGATCTCGTTTTCTAGCCACAAAATCAATAGAAAAGGTCAAAAACATTTCTTAATATCACCGTATTAAGAAGATACAAACATTATAAGTAATTACAAAAATCGGATTTTTAAAACTCAATTCTTTTTTAAAACTTTGCCCTTTTCCCATGTTTTTATCTTTCGCGTTGGTTGTACAGATTGGTGGCTCTCATTTTGGCAGATCTGTAGAAGCATACAATGTACTTTAATCACCTTCTCCATCTTCTTCTTTATCCCACCTGACCCCCATATTTCACACTTTGGTGTGGGGGTGGGCATTGATGTGCACGGTGTAATTTAATTGTATTAATTCCCACATTGCCCATCCGAATATCCCTCCTCTTCTTCTCTTGCCTTCTTTTTGTCTGACAATAGTCGGCCTTCTACTTTCTTGTCACTGTTTTTAGATTTCTTATATTAGGGAAAAAGTGATGTTTGTCTTTCTCAGTCTGGCTTCTTTGGATCAATATGATGATACCTAGGTCCGTCTGTTTTTCTGCAAAATTATAAGCTTTCATTCTTTTTTACGGCTAAGTAAGACTCCATATTTTCTTCATCCATTCTTTGGTTGATGGTTCATAGGCTGATTCCATATCTTTGCTGTTGTAAATTGTGTCACAATAAACATGGGTGTGCAGGTATCCCTATGGTATGCTGAGTTTAACTTCCTCAGGTACATACCAAAGGATGCAAAGAAACTAGGCATTGAATGATCATTTCTCTGTGTAGCAAGATCCATGTGTGACAGACACAGCCAACATCATTCTGAATGAAGAGAAACTGAAAAGAATTCCTCCAAAATCTGGAACAAGGTAAGGAGGCCTATGCTCATCCCCCCTCTGTAGGAGTGCTTGAAATTTTATCTAGAACAATTAGGCAAGAAAAAGTTGTAATAGGTGTACAAATAAGAAAGGAAGAAGTCCAACTATCCTTACATGCAAATGATGTGATTCTATACTTAGAAGACCCTAAAGATTCTACCATTCTACCAAAGGAGTTTTAGAGCTGATAACTGAAGTCAGAAAAGTAGCAGGATCAAAAAATGAACATTAAAAAGTCAGTAGCTTTTCTATACACAGTGATTAGCTGGCTGGGAGATAAATCAGGAAAACAATCTCATTTGCAATAGCTTCAAAGAATGTAAAATACCTAGGGATATGACCAAAGAGGTGAAAGACTTATATAATGAAAATTTCAGAACACTGAAGAAATTGAAGAAAACAGTAGACTATGGAAAGACCTTTCTTTCTCATGGGTTTGCAGAATTGCCATTGTTAAAATGGCTGTATTATCAAAGGCAAGCTACAGGTTCAGTGCAGTCACCATCAAAACACAATGGCAAGGAGAAAACTGAAATGACACCCAGGACTTGGAGGAAGATTTATTTACATTGAAGAGCACTGATCAAGATCATTCCCAGAATATCAAGTCCTTATCTCTGGTGGTCTAGGGCTTATACAGGGAAAGCAAGCAGAAAGAACAGTAGCAGAATGGCTTGTCAATTGGGGATTGGTTCTTACAATGTGCATCATATTGACCAGCTATGCATCACAGTGACCAGCCATTTCTAAGAGACAGAAGCAATGATAACTCGGATAGGAACTATTGCTGGGGCAACTAAACAACTGAATTATACTGACTTGAGGGGGCTTTTGCTTTTTGAAAAATGTTTATTAAGTTTGTATTCATCAGAGGAAATTTGTACCTATGATATAACTTGATGCTTTTTTTTCCCTCATTCCTCTATCCCCCCTTTAACTCCTCTTCTCCACTTTGTTTACAAAAGCTTTGTTTCCATTTTTTTCTTTCTTATCATTTCCCCCTTCCTTCCTTTCTCCCTCCCCCCTCCCTAGTTCCCCTTCCCATTTTTTACCTATTTCACAGTATCTATTATACATTTTGGTTCTTATTTATACTTTCAACTTCTCACAGCAGAGAAACAATGTGGTATTTACACATGTGTATCTGATTTATTTCACTTGAGAGTATGGACTCAAGGTGTATCCATTTAGCTAGAAATGTCTCAAGCTTATCTTTTATAGAAGAGTTGTACTCCATGAAAAATAAAAACACATCTTTATCCATTCCTCAGTTGAAGGTCAAGTGGGTTGTTTCCAAGATTCAGCTATTGCAAACTGTGGTGCTATAAACATGGGTGTGCGTATATCACTATGTGATGCTTTAAATTCTTTCAGGAAGATATTAAGGTCTTATTTCACAAGAGAAAAACTTAAATGTACCTTTTGAAAGGAATGTTTTTAAAATGAAATAGTTTATAATTTAAAATTTGTAGGCAATTTTAGCTCTGAATAAAATTTCAAAATATCTCAATTTTACTTGTGATCTTCAAAGTAGAATATTTTTCACCATACCTTTTTTTTTTTAACAGATAACATTACATGTACATCTGGACAGCCAGCTTGTCGTTCAGTAATAACAGACCATTTCTTCAAACACTGCTTTATTGTAATTATTTCATCAAAGCAATCTTGAGCAACAAGAGCGTAGGTGGAGCCAACACAATACACAGTTTCAAATTATACTATAAAGACATGATAACAAAGCAGCATGGTACTGCAACAAAGTAGACATGTAGACTAATAGGACAGAACAGAAGACACAGAAATAAACTCACAGCATTGAAGCCACCTGATTCTGCATAAAGGAGCCAAAAACATACATCAAACAAAAGACAGCCTCTTTAATGAATGCTGCTAGCAAAGTTGCATATCTACTTATCAAAGATTGAAACTGGACCTTTATGGCTTATCCTGTATTAAAATCATCCGATGTGGATCAAAGATCTAAGTACAAGACCTCAAACTTTGAAATTTCTAAAATAAAACATAGGGGCAATGGGCACAGGGAAGCCATAGGCACAGGGGAAGACTTCTTAAATCTGAATTCAGTGGGATAGCAAATAATGGCAAGAACCAACAAAATCCAGAAAAGTACAAAATTTCTGCACAGCAAAGAAAACAACCAACAGAGTGAAGACACAGCTTATAAAATGGAAGAAAATCTTTGCCAGGCACTCTTCCAACAGAGGCTTAATACCTAGAATTCATAAAGAAACCAAAAATTTTAATACCAAAATATCAAATTGTTCAATCAATACATGGGCAAAAGAATTTAACAGACACTCATTAAAAGAAGAAAGACAAATGGCCAACAAGTATATGATAAAAAGTTTTCTACATTTAGAGAAATTCAAATCAAAGCTATACCATAAATTCCATCTCACTGCAGTCAGAATGACTTTCATCAAAAATACAAAAAACAGTAAATGCTAGCAAGGATGTCAGGGAAAAGGAACCCTTTTTCACTGTTGGTGGGAGTGTAAGTTACTATAGCCACTGTGGAAATCAGTATGGAGATTCCTCAAAAAACTCAATTATTTACGGCACAAATATTTTAATTGTTCAAGGGTTTTGGACAATACAATAGTTTAAAAAAATCTCTTTGCTGTCATTCAGTTGGCAATATGTCTTTTGCCTTTTATTTAAGCCACATGTTTTTATACTTAATTTAGCTTTTGTGTAGTGCTAGAGATCTCACTCAGAGTCTCACACATGCTGGGTTGGCACTCTGCCACTGAGCGATGTCCCTGGCCCTAAATCAGATTTTAGAATTGATTTATTAACAATTAGGTAGTCACTCCTAAATTGGTAGCTTTGAAGGGAATTTCCTCTATCTCTCACAGACAAAGGGAAGCCATTCTATGTTTGTTTTGTGTGGATGTGAATAGGTTGGTGTGATCACATTGGTTAATATGTGCCAGGGAAACTCAGAATCAGAGTTTTTTGCTGTGGCATGGTCACATGTGCACCTGATGCCTGGTGGAGACCAGGCTCCCAGGAGGAAATCAGGTGTTCTGTGTAGAAAAATCTGTTTGTGCAAACACATTGTTTGTAGGCACGGAAGCCATTCTCAAGGAATGACTGAGAATTTGTAGCCTGAGCTACAAAGTGAGCTCAAGGAATGACATCCAATTCCTTACATTCAAATTCCTGGTCCCAGCCCAGCCCCAGTCTTTCTAAGGAGGGTGATCCCAGACCAGCTGTGTTGGCTCCTTGCTGTCCTTGCTGCTGCACACCTGCAGCCTATCTCCTACTGTGCCTGTCACCCCATGCAATACCCCCTCCTTAAGAACTCCTTCCATTCCCTGAGAGGACCACAACCACATCCCTTCCCAGCTATTCCCTGCCTTTTCCTCTGCCTTCTGCTTGTGATGCCCAGTGATGACCCATGCTTGGAGAAATCCAAAATACCATCCCATTGCAATGGCTGGACACACACACACACACACACACACACACACTCACACACACACTTGAATAAGTTACGAGAAGGCTACCATCTGTGATCATGGTCAACCTCAGCTGAACCATCGTTTATCCCAATGCAATCCACTGTGGGGGTTCACACTGGCATTGTTTTTGACACTCTTGTACAGGTCTTGCCATCCTTGCACTTCATAGACTATCCCATTCAGCTTTACTTCTGCAGCTTTTCCTAAACTATGCTTCATTTTCTCTGGACTATTGTCTTCTAAGGGATGGCTTGAAACACTGTGCTATAATAACCAACTGTCACTGCCAGGTGCTAAATTCATACTTTACTTCTGATTAAAGTTACCTGGGTTCTTTGAATTTGCCACAGTTCTTAGGGTTTTTTCCCCCATTACACTCTGAAAGTCAAACCTTATTTGTGTCATATCTGTATTCTCCATAGGACGGGCATCATTTTTTCTCAGTGATAAATATCAAAGCATTTATATGACAACCATTGTGAGCGACATGGAGATAAACAGAGCGCACTGCTGGTGGGAGCGTAAAATTACTCAACCACTTTGATCAGAGCTTGCCGTTTCATCAAAAGCTGGGACGAACCAGGGGACTCAATAATATTCACTCTAGATAGATACTCAAGAGAAGTGGAAATACAAGTTTATGGGGTAACTTGTATAGGAATGTTTGGAGCCGTGTGTTCATAACACTCAAAAATGGAAATAGTCCCAATGTTCAACTGATGAACAGATAAACTAAATGTGGTCCACTCATACTATAGGATACTAAAGCAATTAAAAAGAAAGGAAGACTGCTTAATACTATTACACGGACAGATCTTGAAAAACAAAAAGACAGCGCTAAGTGAAAGAAGCCAGACACAAACAGGCCATATACTGTATTTTGGCCGGTACACAGGAGCAGAACAACACAAGCCCAGAAGCGCAGAAAGGCAATTTGTGGTGCTGGAGCTTGAGGCCAGAGCAACAATGAAAAACTGAATTGCTACAGGGTTTCTTCTGGGAATCACGAAAATACTACTTGATTAGACAGTAATGGTGATCACACAGCTTTAGGTACACTAAAATCACCGAACCGTACATCTTTAAATGGTGAATTTAGGGTATATGAATTATAACTCAATTAAAAAGATGAAAAGATCCAAATAGTGAGTTTTCCCTTGGAGGATGAAGAAAATATATTTCTCTGTGGAACACTTAAAAGACTTTCCAGCCAAGGATCTTATGAGCTCTTTAAAGAGAAATGAGAACTAGAAACTGGTATCAACTGCACTTAATCCAACCATCCTGTGATCTTTTTGAAAAATCGTTTGACAGAGCATTAGCATTTGTACCGTACAGTTCCAAGCCTGGCTAGTTATGCATGGTGACACAGTGACTTCACCAATTGCCTCTCCTTTCGTGTGTTCGTGCTGTTTACCATGTTTTAAGATATTGCAGTATTTTTCTCAGAGGCATGCATAGAGTGAGACACACTTTGAGGACATTTGGAAATACTACCTCTTTCACTTCATCAATAATAATAGTGATGTCAGACGTGGTGGCGTGTGCCTGTAATCCCAGCACTAGGCGGGCTGAGGCAGGAGGATTGTCACAAGTTCAAGACTAGCCTGAGCTACAAAGTGAGCTCAAGGCCAGTCTGAACTGCATAGTGAGACCCTGCCTCAAAAAAAAGACAATAATAATAATAATAATAATAATAATAGTGAAACAGTGTGTATGATGTCTGGCTAATGCTCCTGTCTTTGTTTGTTGCTAAGAGTAATGTTATTTCATTTCTCCCTCTTGCTAGCGTTAGTGGTTTATGACTAAGTTAGAAACAACTGATCAAAAAGAGTCGTTGCTTTAAACAATAGCACATCAAAACTGTATTTGCAGTTACTGGTTTCCCAACTTGGATCATATGTTTAGACCATTAGGCTAGTTTCTGAATATTTTATGCTATGTAAACTGATATGATCTTATTTGCATATTTTCCAGTGTTTGTACAGTTTGTATTTTTCATGTTATTCAGAATTCATGCTTAAAACATTTTTTTTGTGCTGTGCTTTTGATACAGTACAATTGCAACAAACTTCTTCAACAATAACAGATAAGCAGTTGCAACACGTTAAATCCTTGAACAGAGCTGGACATACTGATGTGGAGTATAATCCCAGCTGTTCAAGAGGCTGAAGCAGGAATGTCACAGGATTGAGGCCTAACTGGGCAACTTAATGAGACATTTTCTCAAGAATAAAAAAGGGCTGGTGATGTAGTTCACTGAAAGGTCCTGGGTTCAATCTCCTGTAATCTCCCTACACATACACCCAATCTAAACAAGGTACAAGAAGAATGAATTACATGTCCAAAAATAAGGGAAGTTCTTACAATAAGTTTTGCCTTTGTGGCATTCCAGAAAAGTAAGAATAAACATTTACTCCTATCCTTAAGGAACCTTCCTAAGCACCATCCAGCTGTTGGACTCTGAAGAGGGTGAACGAGGCTCCCTTAAGCAGGTCCTTAGGGAGCGCCTCTCCATGGGCCTGTGTGATATTTGTCCAGAAGGGATCCACCTTGGTCCCAACAGCTGCATCCCAGTCTGTCAGAGTTCCATTCTTTGGCCCCATTCTCTTGTGTCCCTCCTGGCTCCCTCCATCCCTTCTCTTTTATTGTTTTGTACACATCTGCAGTACATAATGTTGACAAATCTTGTGTGAAGTTGCTGCATGTGCATAACACACCTCAATTCATGTTTTTATCCTCTTTCCTTTCCCTCTCTCTCCTTCCTTCCATCTCTTGATTCCCCTGTCCCTTTGAGAAGGATCTACCTTTCTATTTCCTATTTGATGGGTTTTCTGCCTTAATAAGAATTCTGCTAAGTCATCATGGTGGTAACCCAATATGGCGCAGGCCACTGGAGGCCATGCGGCAGGCCCAGCTTTTTTGCTCTGTGCTCAAATTACAACTTCCTACTTCCCTTTTACAACTTCCTATTTCCTTTTGTCCGCCTCCTGCCCAATCACAGTCTGCCACGTCAGGTGACCACTTCCTAAACTCTGCCCCCTGCCTGGCCCTATATAACCTTTGCCAAGCCTGCCAAGCCCTCAGAAGGTCCACATATCTCCTTCCTGCTGTGCTCTTATGCATGCCTGCAATAAGGGCATTTTTATCTTGTTCTGTTTTTACTAGCACCAAAAAACCCTAACACTGTTATCTCTCTTTTGTTTTACTCTTTACTTACACTGTGGGTTTCTCATGTAAGAGAAACCATGTGATACTGAATCTTGTCTGATTTATTTCGCTTAGCGTTATGGTCTCAAGGTGTATCCCTTTTCCCACAAATGGCTCGTGTTACCCTGATTTATGCAGAGTAGTCTTCCATTGTGTGTAAACACCACAGTTTCTTTATCCTTTCACTGGTAGATGGACACATAAGCCGCTCCCTTGATTTGGCTGTTGTGAACTGTGCATCTTGATTAACTACAGTCCAGCACAGTCATATGCTAATCGAGATACCAGAAAACAAACTAGGGGGAGCCCCTAGAAAGACAATGTGAAAAGTCTTAGTAAAGTGATCACAAATTCTAGAAAAGGACAGCAGCAGCTGTTGAGATCCAGGCACAATTTAGGTAGTAACTGTACGTAGTGATATGTTGCTTACCATAAAAAACAGGAAGGAACTTCCACTTTTCTGCACCTATTCCAGTCTGAGCCCAAGGCTGAGGAGGATGGCCATTCTCCCCACCCACAGATGCCACACACTGGCTGTCCCACAGGGTCAGCACCCATGGCCACATGCTGAGTGTTTAAGGTCTAGTATCTCATTCGATCCTTTCACTCATCTGCGAAAGAGTTATTAGTATCTCCACTGCCCAGGAGTGGGAGAGAGAAATAGATAGCTACTAATGAGTAAGGCACTCCACAGCTGATACTTAATATTTATTAGATTTTGTTATGGTTTGGGGGATATTTTGCAAGGGAGAACAATATACTTCAGACACATATTTTATAAGATTATTTATAGTAGTCACCGAAAGAATGATATACAAGAGAGTACAGGAAGTCTGTCCACACACTAAGACAAAAAAATCCAGCCAAAGGCCTGGATCCCATGGAAATGTCCTGCATGAGTCCAGCTGAAGACCTAGAGCTCATAACAATGCCTCCTATGAGTCCCACTGGAGGCCCAGAGCGTGAGACAACATCTCATGCAGGCCTGTTTGATGGATCTGTGTGGGGAAGGCCCAAAGGTTAGTGGTGGAATCTAGGAAGTCCCTGCCAGCAGGATGAAGGTTCTGTGCTAGCAGGCTGAGGGATCTACACTGGAGCCAGGAAACGATGCACAAAGTAAGAACCACAGCTTCCCCGAAAAGTACCACAGCCATCCTCAGTGACAGTGAGGTTCCAAGCTCCTCCAGTGGTGAAGACAGCTGAGTTCTCATCAGGAAACCCAACACAGCAAGCTTCTTCAGGAGACTGAGCTGTGCACCTTCTTCCCCTCTGGAAAGAGGAAGCGATGCTCGTGGTGAGGTCCGGAGCTCCCCCAAAGTGAACCAAAGCTGTTCTCAGTACCAACAAGGCCTTGAGTTCCTTGGAGGATGAAAACAGGCAAGTTCATCAGGAAAGCCAGCACGATGAGCCCATCCGAAAGAACCACGAGCTCCTTATAGCTTCTACCAGCTCCCAACAGCCTTTCTCAGCTCCAAACAGCCTTCTTTCTTCTTCTCCAGTTCTGTCTCTTGTGCTGCAGACAACCTCAGGTGGGCCTCCCTCAATTCAGCTGGGAGCTATAAGTTAACCACCAGTTGTCAAACCACTACAGATTATTTTAGCATGACCTTTGATTTTTGCTTTTATTGCAGCCTGTTCTTTGTTGACTCTGCATTTTCTTTCGTCTGCGTGGAGTAAGTTCTCATTTATTCTGTTAAAAATTGTGTCAAAGAGCATCCTATACTTCACTTATTCTTCTGTGCATCCTCTGGGTTTTCAAATAGAGCTATGCTTATTCTCCTCTTTGTTGTGATTCCATAGCCATCAAAACATACGTTGTCAGATTTATGTTCCTATCTGGAGCGCATAACTTGTGTCCTAGTCCTGGTTTCATTCCTTGGACCTCGCCTGACTCCAGCCGTGGAGTATGTTCTCAACACGCAGGTGCTAAACAGACAAAAGACTGTGCAGTGGAATGAACAAATATCGAACACCCACTTGTTCTCTGTTCTCTGTGCTTCTACACACTTGAGGATTAACTTATGTGCCTACCTTGTCTTCCAGTTCGTTTACACTTGCCATTTCTGGCAACTTTACCAGGCACTCTCTGTTTTCAGAGTTTTACTGATGAAACAACTAAATCTCTTTTGACTTAAGTCATTTAAAAATATCAGGTGGAACAAAAGCAGATGCTTTCCACATTCATGTCTCTTAAATTCTTCTGCTTCAAAGGGTGAAGTTCACCAGGGCATCGGCCTACCTGTCTCAGTACTCATGTGACACTTGGCATGCTGTCCCCTTAATGCACTATAAATCACATCTGCTCACCTTGCTTTTGAATGTGTCCTATTCAACAGGTCATTGGGTTACTGTTACCTTCCACCCAGGATCAAGATAAAATATGTGCCAGAGAAAGATGCCTTATAGAGGTTCTCTCCATGGGCTAGTTACACACAAACAAATAAATTATCAGAGAAAGTGCTCCTACCTTTTAGAAGAAGATTTGTTGTAGGAGTTGAAAGTGAATAAAATCAATTCCCATTGAATGGCTAAATGTCCCTTCTAGAGAGTTTATGTTGCCATGAAAGCATAAAGTTGCCATTTTTCTTTTTCTGTCAGCTGCTTCTTTGCTGTGGGAACTATTCAGCTTTTAAAATCAGATCTTTTGGTCACTTGCCAAATGCTTGGATGCTGAGTACATATGGAATAAGTTATCCAATCAAACATGCCTCAGATCATCCCAGTTATTTGATCAAGTGCACCTTTAAATCTTAAACTGCCTATTAAGAAATGTCTACCTTGTTGGAAGCAAGCTACAAAATTCTCACACAGGATTATAGTAGCAGTTCTGAATGTTGATCCAGCTTAGGGAATTTCAATAGCTGGGGGCAGAAATCCCCAAGCTGAAACTTGAAATTCTAATAGTGCTAACCACTGTTCATTCACACAGAGTTTCTCTTTTCATATGGGAAGAACCGTAGGTAGTGTTTCCTTCCTAAAGTGGAAAAGAACCATCTTTCAAGGTACCTATTGTCCTGACCACAAAGAGAGACCGGTAGCTCTGAGTTATACAAATCTGCTTGTTTTCTGAAACAAGACTGCAGTAACTGACTGATGGTGGTTGTGTCTTGAGACCCAGGACAGTTGATGGAATATATGTACCACAGCTACATCTTACCCTCATATGTTTGTCACTATCAAAGTTCAGAAGTGAGATGAAAGTCATTACAACCTGGTCTTTCAAGAAAAAATTCACAAAATCATTCTCTAAAACTTCAAAGAGGTAACACTAGTGCCTATGAGGTGAAATCCCAGCAAGATTGACTTCAACAAGCAGGATGGAATTCCTGTTCAGTGCAAGGACAGAAGGAGCTGTTTTGAAAGCTGTTATCTTGCCCTGCCCAGAATATCGGAATATAAGTTGGGTGATCACATAGTAGGGTAATGATGAAGGAATAGCAGATGAGAACGTTGGATTGGCTGGTGTGTGTGTGTGTATATGTGTGTATGTGTGTGTGTGCGTGTGTGTGTGAATGAGTGCACATGCAAAAGAACTTTGGTATAGTATCAACCTTTATTTGCTTGTTTTTATCTCAGTGTATTTACATATGACAAAATTCACCACTTGAAAGTATAACAGTTTAGTGGCTTTTAATATATTCATGAGGACATAAAACCATCTTTGCTGTCTAAGGCCAGAATATTTTTATCACCTCTAAAAGAAATAAAAAGAAATCCCACCGACCACCACTCCTCATTCTCCCCATTACCAGCCCCTGGAAATCCCTAACCTCCTTTCCTCTTCTGTGGATTTGTTGTTGTATAATATTTAACATCCCCTTAAATTTGGGAAGTTTCTGTTTCTATGAAGCCATGCTTTGGGTGCATTAGATAGACAGAAGCAAGCTATTTCCAAAGGGAAAGGAAGATGTAATATACTGGAATCATGCTAAACTCATATCCTGAAAATCACCCTTGTAGAAGGTGCTGTTGAAGTCCCACATTGTTTTCATGGCAGTGTATGTTCAAACAATTTGTAATTTTTCTGACATGTACATAGGACCTGGCGATGATTTACAGGAAATACCTTGCAGTCAAAACAGTGAGAGTTACATTCTACTTACAACCTCATTTGGATCTACAGTAAATAGTATTTCCTCATCCTTTCTGAATATTGAGCAATAATAGGTTGGGTAATATTCTTCTCTAGTTTTCTTAAACTTTAGGAACTTGTCATTCTAAAAAGAACTAGGAAATTAACACCTTGTTTGTACCAAAACTTGTTGACATAGCACAATTTTTAAAAAATGTTTTTGGGTGCAACCATGGTAACAGCCAAGGTGGGTTCTTTCTTGTTTGGTCAGGGTAGCAGGCGACACCCATACCTGTGCTTCTGGTCTTCCCTTTGGCACAGCATAAAGAACTCAGCAGCAGTAAATCATCACCTCACCTAAGACGTTTGTGATCAGAAAGGTTCTATGAGAGCAATGTATTCAGGCTCAGATGAGAAAAAAGTCTGTTTTTTATTCTCCATGTGTCACATCTCGGTCATACTTTGGAAATGCATAGAAATGTTTCAATTAAAAATAAACTTGTGTTCTTTGGGAATTCAAAAAGAGCAAGAGGCATGATTGAAAACATATGACAGAGTGACAGTGTGCTGAGAGAGCCACAGCTTTTATTTATCTATTTCCAAGCTGTTGGGAGAAAGGAGAGTCCATGGCAAAAGTAAAATACTCCGCGGCTAAACTGAAACACCTTTCTGAACTCTGGTTCTGCCCTTGGGTCTGCCCTTGGGCATGGTAATTGTTTGGAGCCCAGGCCACTTTGCTGCTCTGAAGATGTGCGAAGTGCATCTTCCACGATGGACCACACTACAGCCCTGGCCTGCAGAAATGCACTTCTTTACATAAAGGAAGCATTTTTGTATTCAACACATTTCAGTAATTTCACCAGATTGGAGCCACACAAAGGTCTAATGAAACCAAGGATCAAAGGATGAGAATCCTACTGGATGCTCCATAAGACATTTAAGCACGTGTGAAGGAAAATGTTAACCTTCAGAAATACGTGGAAAATTTACAAATCATTTACAAATAGTCTCCTGCTATATAATGATGGTCCCATCCATGAGAGATGGATTATATGTCAGTGTTCACGTAAGATCATGTAAGATTGTAAGACCCACTGACGTTGTAGCGTATTAGTTTAAGGACAGTCTCTGAGGCTTGCACAATGACAAAACTGCCCAATGACTCATCTCCCAGGATGTATTTCATTGTTAAGTAAAGCTGGCTGCAGTTAAAGGTGCCCATGGCTACGTCACTGAGGACTCCCTGTACAGCGGTATCTGAGTGGCCTTGATTAGTACATCTTGCCACTATTTTGCGAATTTTGACAATAAAGAGACACTGAACCCAAATAGATTCTGATAGAGAATTTCTTACATAGTCAGCAGGAGCCAGGTCAACATGGCCTCACCTTTCCATGGCTCAAGTCCCACAGGGCAACACCACATCAGAATGGCCAGATGATACACACCAGGAGCTACAGCAGCTCTGCTGCTAAGAATCTACGTCACATCTCCAGTCAAGCAATTATAAAGACACACTCAGAAGGCTGAACCTGCATCCTACAGAGGAGGAATAAGGAAGGGTAGGTGCTCAGCTAAGATCAGAGATGCACGAAGGAGAAATGGCTATGTGCTCATGTCCCCAAGGTGACGTTGTGGAAATGGCTCTTAGCACCTCATCATAGTATCTCCTCTGGCTTTGAAAGCTATCCCAGCAGACCCCACTACAGCTGAGTCCAAATGTGGTCAAGCTTTCCCTGTATGGCCCACGGCGGACAGGCAAGATGTCAGCATAGCATGGTGGAGTCATCACTCCACTAACAACTGACCAGCGACCAAGGATGGACTCTATGTCTTGGAATGCCGTATGTCCTAGAACACATCTCCTGCAGTCTAGCAGAAGCTCTAGCAATAGTGGCTCCCAGGGAGCTTCAGAAGGCAGCACTGGCTGTGAGTTAAAACTGCACAGAGATTGTATCAATTACTGGTTTTCCATAACTAATCACCTAAGACAATCAATTTACACCCAGGGAAGATTTATTTGGCTGACAGTTTGGATGTTTCATCCCATGAGCAGGTGCCTTGTTGCGATGATTTCGATCTAAAATGTACCCTAAAGTCTTATGTGTTTAGATTTGTGGACTTTGGAAAGATGACTGGATCGTGTGTGTGGTGTGCTCTTCATGTGGATTCATCCACTGATAAATTTTTGTTAAAGGTACTGTTAGGAGGTAGGACCCACTTAGAAAAGGTAAGTTGCTGGAGGCCTTGCCTCTGGAAGATCTCAGTCTGTATCTCTGTCTCTGTCTCTCGGTCTCTGCCATGTAGCAAGCCAACCATGGACTGAAACTCTTAAACTTTGAGCCAAAATAAAGCTCTCCCTAAGTATTGTGGGTGTTGAGAATTTTGTTCCAGTAATGGGAAACCAACTAACACATGCATTGCTTTAGGCCTATGGTGAGGCAGTATATTATTATAATGGGAGGATTTAGTGCAGGACGTCTGTTCAGCAGAGAGAGCCAGGAAGAGTTGAGGGTCCCAACATCCTCCTCAAGGCTCCAGAGCTCAGGTTCCCTTAGTGCGCAAGGCAGGCAACCAAGCATTTGTGGGACATGTATCCAAACCACACTGTTGTAGTTTGCTGTAGAAACCATGGATGAATCTCTCATAGCCACTCATTCAAACATGCTAATAACACTCTATACAGTAGGATAAAACACCATTCAACTTCCTGTTTCCTTGTTGTGCAGCTTGTTTGGCATTTGTCCATTTGACTCCAGTGAGCTGAACCATGATTAAATTCTCGTGGCAACAACACCCTTCATAAAGTTCTATGTTCTGAGTATTTTATTCACTGTTTTGAGCACCACATAACTATTACCTATCCCAAGATGTCGAGACTGTGTGGAGGAACCAGGCTGGCCAGGTGTCTAGGAACCGGAAAGTCATAATTCACTGTGTGTCTTCCTGCCCAGTACTCCTAACATCAGCATTTTTGTGTTGCATGCTAGGGGGATTTTTCTCCATTCACATGCTGCTAAGTTGCCAGGATTCTTGCACTATCTCTTATGGTGTGACATAAAGCCGTAGCATGAGTAATTTTTTAATACTTTCAGTTCATTCATCTCATCATTAAACAAGAATTTATCAGGTAACTGTTACATTCCAGGCACTGAACTGAATGATAAGGACACAGAGATAAATTTAATATGTCTCTTCCTATAATTAAAAGCTCATGATAAATTACTCGACTGTACACGCCTGTGATTTTACCATATATCAGATTATAGCTCTTGTCTGCATACAGTGATTTATCCTGCAGCTCTCTTAAGATAATGAGGAGGCCCTATAAAACTAGAGCTATTCCATCCGCTGCACGGAGTTACAAAATTATTTGGTTTTATTATGGTGGGAGAAGAAATATAATGTCCACTACTTCATTTTCTTTCTCCGACCTGATTTCTCAGACAACCATTAACAATCAGAAAAAGTAGGATTGTCTATTTAAGGATCTTTTAAGAGAACAGAACGTACTCAGAGCCTTTTATTTTTCCAGTAGTCGGGATTGAACCCGGAACCTTCACACAAAGCATCACCCTCAACCCTTCTTAGGTTTATTATTTGAGACAGGGGCTTGCTGAGTCACTAAATTATCTAGGCTGGGCTGGAACCTGTGATCCTTCTGCCTCAGCCTCTCCAAATCCTGGTGTTATAGGTGTGTACCAGCAGGCCTGGCTTCACTCTGACTATTTCAAATAGGAAATTTAATTCAGTGAAGTGATGAAAGACCTAAAAAATTTATGCGATGGTGTTATAGTTGAATTACAATGTCCCCTAAAAGGCTCATGCAGTGAGCAGTGTTTGAAGTGGGGTTACTAGGTGACTGGGTCTGAGCACTCTGGCCCTTTAAGTGGATGAATCCACTGATGGGCACATAATCTGATGGTATTATTATGAACTGATAGAAATAGGAGGTAGGACCTAGTTGAAGGGAGTAGATCTGGGGATTGACCTTGGGGACTATATCTTGTCATAATTCTCTGTCTCTGTCTCTCATTTCTGGTTGTTATAAGGTGAGCATCCTTCTTTTGCCACGTCCTTCCACCATGATATTTCTGTCTCATCAACAAGACCTAAAATGATGAAACCATGGACTGAAATCTCAAAAATGACGAGTCTAAACAAATTCTTCCTCCTTTGTTTTTCTCAGGTATTTTATCACAGGGATGGGGAGAAAAGTAACATCCATGGTAAGGTGAGGGAAGCCTGAAAGCAAGCCCATGAAGCCACTACCACTGCTGAATGGAGGAATCCAGGCAGGTGGGTGTGTTTTCCAGATGCATAGTCCATGTCATGCTGCGGACATTGAAATCAAAACAGGCATATCCCTGGCTGGGAATATATGAAGCACACAGCCACCTGCAGACTGCTACCATCCCCTCTCTTTGGACTCTGGCTCATAGCAGATCCACAAACACAGCTTGCAGGACTGGACCTAGTAACCTAGCTGAGGGCAGGTACCAAGAATGGAGCAGATGGACAGAGAGCTCTGTTTCATGCAGCTCATATATCAGAGAGCTAGAATACATAGTAATCATTTTTATAATGTTTATAATGATACTTCATATTGTTAGTATATGTCACACGATGATAGTCTTATTCTACATTTTAAGACTGTAATATGGTAGTGAGTCCCATTAGGGGAGGAGTTATACTGGGACAAGAGGACCCGGAGTGACAGGGATGGGGGCCAGTCCAGGGTGGACTTAATGTACAATAAGGACCTCCCCGTGCACTATCTTCCTCCAGTGTTTTCTTCCCCAGAGCCTAAAGGGAAGCAGGTCAGACAAGTTCCACGATCAATAAATAATGCAGGGAGAGAGTAGCACGGGGAAGATGTCACAAAGGAGAGGGAGCAGTAGATTCCACATCGTGGGAAAAAGCGAAAGAGAATCACGCCTGCAATTTGGGCCAACAGATGTAAGTCACATCAATGTGACAACAAGATGTGTTTGTTATAAAATAGTATTTCATGGGCTGGGGATGTAGCTCAATGGTAGAGTGATAGGCTCACTTGTGTAGATGTGGGAGGTCCTCGGTCCATTTCCCAGCACAGGAAAATAAATAAATTAATTAATTTTAAAAACAGTGATTTTTATTTCTAAACATGGTGGATTCACTCACTATTCTGTACCTACTGAGCTTTTCTTACATGTCAGAAGTAGCACATTTGACTGGCAAAGGCCCGTTCCGTGTGCAGAGAGGAGGAACACACAAGTAAGGAAACTCAGTAAGGAAATATGCACATCACGAGATAACCAATAAATGCACAACTTCAAGCAGATGCAAATGTTGTGAAGGTAAATAGAGTGCTGTAGAGTTTTAGCAAGCAGCGGTGTACTGAGGGGATGGAGAAAAACACTATGGATGGTGAGAGGCCTTCCTCAGTTTATTAGAATCATTTCACAATTCCTTTGTTTCAGTCCCTGCTGTAATTTGGATCTTCAGTGTCTCCCAAAGGCTGATGGGTCAAAAGCTTTGTGTCCAGCCTAGCACTACTTGGACAGAGAGAAACATTTAAGAGGGAAGCAATTAGGTCATTGGGTGTGTGTCCTGTTGGGGACAGTGGGACCCTAGCCCCTTCCTCTTGCTCTCTTTCCTCTTCCCAGCCCTGGGGTGAGCGGTTTGCTCCGTCAGGCACCCCAACTGTGATGCGGTGCATTATCCCATTCCCAATCAATGGAACCATGGACTGGACTTTCCAAAACCATAAACAAAGTAAACCTTTTTTATTCCTAAGGAATGAAATATATAGAAAGGTAAATAACATCCTCTAACTTTTTTTGAGACAAATTCTCACTATGTAGTCCAGGCTGGCCTCAAACTCACAATCTTCTTGCCTCAGCCTTCCAAGTGCTGGGATTATAGGTATGCACTGCAATTTATGGTGATGGAAATAATGAATAGTACTGTAAATATGAAGCTTTCTAATACAGCAGGAGAGGCAACAGTTGCAAAATTCAGAATGTTTTAATCCATCTACTGGCACTTCATAAATGACTATAAAGACAGATGGCCTATTTTGCAGCTATAAGGACACACATTATAATAATCTCATAAAAAAACACCAGGCACCTTATTTTATTCATTCCTAGTGGGTCATGTGAATGGGTATGCTGGTTCTAGAAATTCACCAAATAATGTTGTCTCCAATTTTATTACTTTATTATGAACCAACAATTTCTTTTTCACTTACATTTCACATTTACTAGACCAGTCACTCAGAGTGAGGAATAAAAATCAATACAGTCAGTGTGATTGTAAAGTCTGATGTGATGTCCTTAGAATTGCTTTGAAAATGTCTTCTAGAATCTTGTGAGATGGGAAATAAATCATAGCTATGCACATTTAGAATGCAGAAAGAAAAGTCAAGCTCCACTGTGAGTAGGGTATTAGGAGTGCCCATCCTGACTACAAAACAGAGTTAGGTATTTCAGCCACATATCCAAAATCACAGACTCTGTTCAAGATTTTTGGAAAGAAGTGATCACAGGATTCATGCTTCTGCTTTTTGTTCTTTTTGACAAGAGCTGTCAGCTTTATTTTTTGTCCTAAATGGGATGTTATGATCACATGAGAAAACATGGGTTCTTTCTCTTTGTATTTTTCAGCTTTTTGTTCTTTGGGCCAGTTCCCTGACTTCCACAGCTTAAGGACATAAAGCTTATTTTAGCTCCTGGTTCTAGGGGATTCAGTTCATGGTGGACTGGCTCAGAGGCAGAAACATCATAGCAGAGCCAATTGCCGACTTCATGGGTTCAGGGAAGCGGACATAGCAAGAAAGAAGCCACAGTGGATCAGATAGAGTCCCCAAGATCTCCAAGGTCACACTCCCATGAGCTACCCCCTCTGCCAAGGTCCCACCTGCTAACAGGATCCAACTACAAACTAACCAGTGGATTAATCCACAGGTGAGGTTAGCACCCCTGTGATAGAATCACTTCCCCCAAAGCCCTAGCTCCATGGGGGACCTTTTTGACCCAGACCATAACACTCTTGTCCATCTCTGTGGAAGTTGCCAGTGTGTGGACAAAGTGAGTTGATCCACATATGAGAAGCGAGAACTACACTGAATGTGTGCTCAGAATGTCCCATGCTTAGGTCCAGGGATAAGGCTGGGGGTACTGAGACCATGGAAAAAAGCTTTGCACTGGAGCTTCGTGTCCCTGAGTTCTGAGAGCCTGAATGCTATCACATGCTCACCTCTCTGAAATGGAAATAATCAGCAGCCTCTTCCGGTTGCTTCTGGTCTGGTGGTGTGAATGGGAGATGGTCATCTCCACCTTCACCCACCCCCATACACACGCTTGCCCACCACCAAGACTCACTTCAAGTGTGTTGCAGGAACTGTTGGGTCTACATGTGCTGAGTCACATGCCCAGAGAGGGCAGGGAGGTTTCCCAGCTCCCTCCAAATCAAAGGCTGCTTTGCTTTATCATCTTCTTCTCCTTTTCTTTTGCCTCTCCTCTGGCCTCCCTCTGCTTTTCTGGGACTGGGGATTGAATCCAAGGCCTTTGCTTTGAGTTACATCTCTATCCCTTTTCTAATTTTTTTTTTTTTAAATTTTGACCTGGAGTCTTGCCAAGTCACTAAATTTTCCCAGCTGGGCTTGGATTTGTGATCATCCTGCCTCAGGCTTTCAGAGTGCTGGGATTACAGGCACGCCCCATCATGACTATTTGTAATAATTCTCTAGGTAATCAACCTGAAATCTCTCACAAATTGAAGTCAGAGATGTTGTGATACCCTTTGCTATGCCCAGATTGGTCACAAGAGCCTCCCCATAGTTTGAAATATATGCCTTAAGCAGGCATGGTTGTTCATATTTGTAATCCCAGCAGTCTAGGAGGCTGAGACAGAAGGATTCCAACTTTGAGCACAGCTGGAAAATTTAGAGACCCTATCTCAAAAAAAAAAAAAAAAAAAAAAAGACTGAGGATATGGCTCAGTATGAAGGCCCTGGATAAAATCCCCAGTAAAAATACATATATATAAACAGACAGACAGACAGGCAGATATGCATGCATGCATGCATGCTTACATATGTCTTCCAGGATTAGCAAATTCCTGGGATGTATAACATCAAAGTACATGTTCTATCAGGTAGGCCACCTCTATCAGACAGCGAAAGAGCAGAAGTGAATGTTGCTCACTTAATGCAGTGGCTCCCTGTACAACCCTCTATTTCAGGCCACAGCCAAGCTTGGCTGCGTTTGCAGACAAGTTAGGCCTCAGGTCTCCCTCCTTCAAAGCAGAGCTGAGGTAGGTATGCATTTGCCCAGTTGTTCTGGGGAACTGTGCAGGGAGCCGCCCAGATGTGAGCATTTTGTGGAGCACACCCTCCCAGGCAACCATCCTACCTGGTTCCACGTGGAGAGCCCACCCGAACCCTGCTCCTTTGGCAGAAACAGTGAAACTTCCTTTGTGTCCTTATAATTGGGGACCATGTGGGGCTGATGCCATGTGCTGCTTTTGTATCTGAAGCTATTTTAGGAATTGCTATTTTATTACAGCCCTGTGCTATTCTTGCTCTGTGAACACTGGGAGAGAGGCATGTACAGGATCGCTAGTGACTTTGGAGTCCATAACTCTGATGTTTCACTTCAGTTCCACCTTCTTCAGCTGATGATATGCTGATCAGAGTCTTTGGCAAAAAGGAAGCTGCCTCCTCTGGTGTCTCAGGGTATGGGGTGTTTGCTTTCTGATTACCCCCCTCAGCTAGCTACACACCTGCACAAAAAGCAGCTGGGCTACTGGGCTCTTGTCAAAACCAGACACTTGAGACTTGGAAGCACTGTGAGGGTCCCGTCCGGTATTTCCTTTTTAGGGTATAGTGAGCCTGACTTCATGATTAGTAAAGGTGGAAAAAGAACGCCAAGCCATGGCTCACCACTGGAAATGAGATATTCAGGGAGGCAGCTGGCACAGCTCAGGACATCTCAGCTTTACATCCAGGAAATTATTCCCATTAGGAAACTTGATGTCCCACTTTCCCATCTAGAAGCAAAACTGCTGCTTTCTTGGGACTCTAAGGTCCCAGAGGGTCTCCTATGCACCAGGTCCAGTTCACCAGTGGTTTGGTGAAGATGAAATCTACGAGTGTCCCTGGATTGCCACCACGGTGCTCTTCAGCCCCAGGGATACAGAACTGAAAGTGGACAGAACTCAAGTCTCCTCTCCTAGCTCCACGAAGACTTTCCTTAATGAACCTGGTTTACTTTATAGACTCTTGTCAGCTGCCACTTGGACATTTATAGACATCATAGTGGCTGGTGGAAACACACAGCTCATCGGTGCCCACAGTGGCCCAGTTGCAGCTCTGAGATACTTGGAAGTGGGGCACAGGTCCCCATTTCTCCGTTGCTACTTTGAGATGAGTGGCAGTAGACCTGGAGCCTCCTACAAGGTCTCTGCTCCTTGTTGTGAAAACATTCACTGCTTTGGAACTTACTCAAGGTGGTACCAGTAATGTTTATCACATGGCCCCAACCAAATGCAGTTTAATGGCCGGTTCCAAAATAATCTTGCACAGTGGACGCTTAATAGGAGTCACCGTCCTTCAGCTACTTGGTTCATCAAATTGACAGTTAGAAAAATGCATTCTTAGCATTTTTTGGAACTATGGACATTAATATTATCCAGCAATTACTAAAATGGTAACCTCATGCAATAGGAAAATGCAAATGGCACAGCCAGAAAGCTTGTACATAATTCCATATATTAATAACTTGTCCCAAAGAAAGCGGAGACTTTCTGTGGCCCATTACTGCCCCAAGGTGTCTTTTGTTTTATTAGTCATGTTTGCACTACATGCTTATGTTCCTTGTGTGGAGGTGGTGTTTGTGTGTAACACACCTTAATTTCTTTTCTGATCCCCTTTCTCTCCTCTCCCTCATCCCTCTCTCTCTCTCTCTGTCTCCCTGTATCTACCTCCCCATTTGGAAAAGATCCATCTCCCTACTGATATTATCTGTCTTTTATTTTTCTCTCTATTTATACTTTGGATTTCTCATACAAGGGAAACAAAATTGGAATCTTTGGTGGCAAGATTTCTGGACCAGAGCTTAGAAACAAAGTTCATGAATCAAGTCACCCTGAGCGGGGAGCTCGAACTAGAAACAAACCTGCTTAACTTTACTTTTTTTCTTCTGCCTTAGAGAGAAAAGGAGACCCAAGTAAGCAGATGGAAAGAAACGGTTTCCTCTGGGCCTGCTCCAGGTCACTGATGAAGATCAGGAGGCCAACGTCTCCCCTGCTGGTTGGGAGTGACCTCTGGAGGTTGTGCACCGGGGCCGTTTTACAGCCTTCCCAGAGTTCAGGCGAGGAAGAGTGAGATGACTTTATGTTTTCAAGATGTTCAAGAGAGGCTACTTCAGAATAAGTGCAGTGGGGCCAGGGGAGGGTCGGGGATGCGGCATTTTAGGGAGAATAAGTGGAAAATGGTTAATTTTTCATTCAGAGCTTCATTTCAAAACAGCATCTCCTTTTATTGTGTGCGATTCTGTACCGTCATCTTACCTGAAGGACATGCTTATTGGTTTGTATTCAAAGAACTAATTCACTAGTTGAATACTTGCTTCCATGGGAGTTGGTTGCACCAGGGGTTTCCAATGTGGAGAGAAGCAATTTTGTCCCCCAGGGGCATTTGGCAGTGTCAGGAGTTGGTCTTAACAACTGCGCAGAGGTGCTGCTGGCATCTAGTGCGCAGAGGCCAGGGTGCCACTCAGTGTGTTGCACCACTCCACGCCAACTCGAGCACATGGCGGGCGGGGGGGGGTGTTCTGTTTAGAGGTGTGGGTGTTGAAGCCATGGGGTTGCCATCTTTTTTTGCCAAATTCTCCTAACTTTTCTCAAATGCACCATTTGACTTTTGGGGGAAATATTCTTGTTGATGCTTCATTACTGAGGAATCAGTGTCATCCACGTGCTAGTAAAAGCAACAGCTATTTGAACTAGGCTACAGCTCAGGGATAGAGCCATCGTCTTACAGGTGCAAAGCTCTCAGTTCAGTCAATAGAACTGCAAAACAAACACGAAGATACTGCTATCTAACCCACCCAGACCAATTTAATGGGGATGCCTGGTTTCGGATCCCAGAGCTTTGCATTTTTTTAATATTTTTTTTTCTTTCCAGGTCTTTCCTTTAAAATTTTTCCTTCAATCTCTACATTTTATTAGTACATATTTATGGAATGGAGCTTTGCATTTTAAAATGACTAGTAATCCTCAGCATTGAGTTACACCGGTTTAAAACACTGCTATAAAACAGGAAATGAGAACCACCTCTAGCTGAATTATACTACCGGCACTTAACGTACCTGAAGACAGGAAGGTATACCTCTGCCACTTAAGTGAGAATGTCTCCTTTAGCATTGCCCCACAGCTTCTTGGGCTGGCTCATGTCTTGTGGAAAGAATTCTCATGACACGGGAAGTGCCCAGCATCTCAGCTGCTGTAGTCAGAGTGCTGAGGCAGGACGATCTCAGGGGAACCCCCTTGGCTCAAAAGAAGAAAAATAAAAAGGTCTAGGCTGGATGTAGCTCAATGCCAGAGCATGTGCTTAGCATGCATGAGGCCCTAGAAGACTTCTCTCCCACTTATATATGGAAAAAGCTGCATTAAAAGTGTTCCTGGTCTCAGAAAGATGGCTCCAGAGTAGAATAAGCATGTTATCTTTTTGATGTATTTTTTGATTGTTTTGATGTATTTGTACTAATGTTCAATTTCAGGGGCCATTTTCTTATGGTAGACATTTCAATGACTTCAGAGATGCAATGGAATGACTATTTTCTTTATGCGATTTTCAACGCTGCTGGTCGAAATAAAATGCCATTACAATTTATTCATAAATAAAAACTAATACATGAAAGCCCTTATACATTGATCTGTTAAAATAACTTTCAGAATAATTTGTTCTGGATTGGACTTGAATATTCCCGTTTTTTCAGTCGGTTCATTATTAGTGATTTTCTTATTTTTATCTTAAATTAGTCTAAGGGTCTTCCTTGCTTCCTGTTGTTTTGCATTTTCTCCTTTTCCTGCTCTTCTTTACCCTTCTCCTGATTTTTCTTCTCTTTTTACTCCCCCTCTATTTCTTCTCCTTCTTCATTATCATCATAATCATCTTCTCTCCCTCCTCCTCCTTCTCCTGCATCGTCCTCCTCTTCCTCTCCTTCTGCTCTTCTCCCTCTCCTCCTCCTCCTCCTCCTCCTCCTTCTCCTTCTCCCTCTCCTCCTTCTCCTTCTTCCTCCCTCTCCTCCTCCTTCTTCTCCTCTTCTTCCTCTGATCCCCCTCTTCCTCTTCATTCTTCTCCCTCTCTCTCCTCCCTTAGTCTTAGTCTTCCTAACCCTACCCTGCCCATAGGAACCCTCCCTAAATTAGTCATGAGGTCACACATAGGAGAGAATTGGTGTATAGTATTTGTAAATGGTCCTCCAGCAGTGTGGAAAGATCACATTCCAGAGCGTCTCCTAAAACTCACTCACAAAGCTGAAAAGGTAGACAGGTCTGATAGCGATGGGGTGTATGATCCAATGAAAAGTAGCAAAAAAACACCAGGCACCTAATGCAGCTATGGAGTTTTCACTGACCAGTGTCTGGTACCATGTTTTGTAACTTGCCCCAAATTCCCATCAGTCCAGACATCCATACTTGAAGTATCTGTGCGTATAAGGGTGGCTAAGTTACCGTAACTATTTTTCTCACTTATGACAGCTGTTAAACCCTGCAAATCTTGCAGTTGATCCTTTGCGAGTCCCTGTTGCCCTCTGTGACCTCATGCAGCCCGTAGCTTTGTACATTATCTACATGTTGATCCGCATATTTCTGTCTCCTAGCAGAGTGGCCGCTGGGACCAATTTCCCTGGTGTCCCAGGCATGGTGAACTCTGCAGAAGGGTGGATGCTTAGTGAGATCCCACCTGCTGCACCTTCACCACACGGTGCTAACATCTTCTCTATCAGTTGCTTCCTTCTCTTGTGCCTGTGCCTTTCAAGTTTTTCCTGACAATGACACTATCCCACTTGGGACTCAAGACAGCTCTACAGAGCCTGACGTGATTTCAGTCTCCAGGGCAACACTTTGCCGCCATTTGAGCATTACCTTTTCATTCTCGGTCATCCCAAATAATAATGTCCCAGTCGTAAGCCTTTTTCTTCTTTAACTTTGCTTTTTGATTTATTCTTTAAAAAAAAATGCATTTGATGTTGCTACGTGAGCACTGGAACCTGCATAGCTGTTAAACGAACAAATAGTGTGCGACCTAGTGCTGCAGCTCAGTGGTAAAGCATTTGCCTAGCGTATAAGAGACCTTGAGTTTGAACCCCTGCACCACAAAAGAAAATAAAAACCTCATAGTGTCTGATACTTTCACTTCACTATACTTTAAACCTCAGAGGCAAGGGTTTGGATAAAGTTTAATTCGTCATCCATGACATTTTGGTTATTTTTGAAAATACAGCTCATTTTAGACACTCAGTGTCTATTGAATAAATTATTCTGAATCCTGAAATAGGCACCAGCCTGTCTCATCATCACTAACCAAAGCTAGGTCTTTTCTGTTTAACCAATCCTTTTGTTCCCTCCACAAGGACACTCTAATCTATGTAAATTATTCCCTCATTCTTTTAATATAGATTCATTGCATACACACACTTGCTGATGAGTACTGTTTTATTCCAGTTACTTTTGACATTACAAAGAAGTTATACTGGTTTAGGTAGTCTGTTGTAACTTTTCTACAATTATTATTACATTATTAAGGTTTTAATTTAAGATACACATCTCTGCAATTAATTGGGCCTTAGTACTGAATTTGTCTTAGTTACTTTCTTATTGCTAAGACGTGGTGCCTGACAGTTGCAACTCTAGGAGGAGAAGTTTATTTAGACTCACAGTTTGTAGAGGTTTCAGCCCACAGTCAGTTGCCTCCAAGGTAGGGTGGTGTGGCGGAGATTTGTGGCAGTGGAGAAATGGCTCATGGCATAGTGGCAGCAGAAAGCAGAGACAGATCAAGGGTGGAGGAGGAAGCTAGATTTGACCAGGCCACGCCCCCACTGAGCCACCTCTTCTAACCTGGCTTCACCTCCCAACATCACCTTTAGCTGTAAACCCATCAGTGGACTGATCTACTGCTGAATATCACAGATCCATGATCCATTCACATCTCCAAAGCCCTCCTTAAGAATGAGGGACGCTTTGGCAGGGAATATCTACATATAAACCATAGCAGGGTTACATCCTTGTCCCTTTTTATGTTATATTCTGAGACAAGGTCTGGAGAAGTCACTAAGTTACCCAGACTGGGCTGTTATTTGACAACCTCTGTAACTCTGCTTCAGCATCCCATAGTGCTGAAATTGCACCATTACACCAAGCTTGCAATTAATTTATTTTGACTTCTGTATAATAATTCCTGCTGTGCGAACCCTAGAGTTCATGATTCTGCTCACCATCAGTGGATGTTTTGTTGGTTTCATATCTTATTTAGAATGAGCTATGCTGTTCAAAACTTGCTTGTTCATGAAGCAATAGCTTTGGCTGGGTTGCCAAACGGGGGAAGTGAGGGATCATGAGTAATGTGAGTGGTTGCATTTTGGAGGTGCAGTCTCGCTCTTTTCCAGAGTCCTGACATCATTTGACACCCTATGTTATGGCTTGTGTCTAGGTGTCCTCCCAAAGCCTGCTGTGGTCATATGTGGGCTTTTATAGAGGTGGCTGGTACTAGGGTATGTGATGCTGGGGTTACATGTGTGATGCTAAGATTCAGAGTGTGTGCTTACTAAATTAATCCACTGATTGGTACAGCGTAGTGCTGTGTGTGATAATGGGGAGGCCCTCTCAGGGTGTGGGTAATACCACCCAAAGACTATGTATCCTTGAAGGGATACAAGAGAGAGGCAGGTGGCTGCTGCTGCTGCTGCTTGTCTGCACCACTGTTTGCTGCCTCCTGCCTGCCCTACTAAGGACTATTTCTTCTTTGCCATGCATCTCTTCCATGCCACCCTGACTTGGAGCCAGCCCAGTATACGCTGAAACCTCTACAACCTGTGAGCTTAATAAACCTTTCCTATTTTAACTTGGGGTGTTTGTATTTTGTCTCAGCAAATAGAAAAGTGACTAAGATATGTGGCTGGCCAAGTGTAGACAATGCCATGGCGCCCAGTTTCTGCAAGGTAGTAGCATGTCAGACTTCAGTTTTGGAGCACCAACTCAGCATGACAGACTTCATGTATAGCCAAAGGTGTGAAATAACATCCGCTTATGTTAAAATTACCTAGGAGTGCTCTAAGTTTAGATATAATTTTCCTGCTCACCAATGTTCCTGAGTGTCCTTTCATATGTCTTTTAAAATTTGTTTCCTCATCTGTTCCTGGCTGTTCATAACCTATCACCCACTTTTCTCTTGATCCGTTTCTCTACTTTACTGTTTTGTAAGAATTAACACCACACTCTTCATTCTATTACATTGTCCATTTTTTCATATGGGGAAACTATTTTTATGAGTTACATTGGGTTTCCTTTCTATGTATCAGAAGTCTGTCTCTCTTCTCTTCTCCTCTCCTCTCCTCTCCGCTTCCTCACTCTCCTGTGCTATATGTAAGAAATCATTCTCTGGTATTGGATTCATCCTCCGTCTAATCACTGCCTTGCTTTCTCATGTTAGAGTCTGAAGACTTTCTTCTTCACTTTTTCTGGAGTGTAAATCACTATTGCCTTTTAAAGCTTCATGTGTAAACCTGTTTTGCCCAGGAAGGAGTTTCTGGCTTCAGATTCTCCAAGACTAAGGGCAGGTGTGGGGCTTTGTCTCCTACCAGCACATGTAATAGGAGCTGTATGCACTACACCAGCCAAGTTGCATGTTGGGAAGTGGACAGCATTGTGTGGTGAACTGCCACTCACAGTTCCAGGCCTGAATAGTTGCAGGTAGCTCTTAAACTATAGTAAATCCTATATCATACTCCCAAAGACACCGAGTAAAAGTTATACATAGTATACAAGGAAAAAACTGTCAAAAATAAATAAGGAAAGAACGACAACCAGGCTGCCTACAGCAGAGTGAGAAAATGTGTGACTGGCTCAGGAAGCTGAGATAAGAAGATCGCCAGTTCCACGCCTGCCTGGGCAATGCAGCAAGACTGTCTCAAAACAGAAAATAAAAGGGGGCAGGGATGAAGCCCAGGAGTATAACCCTGCTGGATGAGATCCCAGGCACCACAGCAAAGAAAAGGACTTTGTTGGACAGCTGCTGGAAACGGCTATATGCTATAAGAAAAGATTACCGCAGAAACATGATTGGAAAGTGATACATGATCAAAGATGTGATAAAGTGTGGAGTAGGATCTTAAAAACTGAGACTGAGGTAATGTGGAAGAGATCTTATCTGAGAACGATAGAGAACCCTGCATTTAGGAGGCCCTATTTATTTGCAGTCAGGATGAGAAAGAACTTTCCTAAGTGGGAAAGGGCTGCCAGGCAGAGGAGAGCAGGATGATTCAGGTGCCATATGCCCCAGAACTGAGTCTCACACACCTGGGACCTCCAGCTGCCTGTTTTGGCTGTAGCTTAGCTGGCAGGGGTGGGTGCAGGGAGCAAGGAAGAGGTCCCAGGAAGAGCTCTATTAGCCCTAGTGTTTTTGAACATGTGTCCAGAAAGCACATGATGGTGGGATATGTAGCAGGCAAAGCCACCTCACATCCATGCAGAAAGTGAAAGAAAGAAAAAGACACCAATCCCATGATCACTTTTAAAGACACGCCCCCCAATGACCTAAAGACCTCCCCCTAGGTCCAACCTCTTAAACCACTCACCACCTCCTAGTGGCACTATCATGGAGGCCAAGCTTCTAACACATGGCCTTTGGGGCTCATTCAAGATCTAAATCGGCAGCACTCCTCCAATTGTACCTTTAAAACTGTGCATTTTGTTTTACACAAAGTGATTGTGTTTTCTTTCAACAGACCCTGAAAAAACTGGCAGCAAAAAAAATAGTCTAAGAGAGTATGATGGTGTCTGCCTGTAATCTCAGTACTCTGGGAGGCTGAGGCAGGATGATTACAAGTTTGACCCTAACCTGAGCAACTTAATGAAATCTTGCCTCAAAATAAATAAATAAATAAACATACATATATACATACATACTGGGGATGTAGCTTAGTCGGAAGGCCCTGTGTTTAATCTTCAGTACCACAGAATAGACAAATAAATAAGAAAAATATGTGACCTAATTCCCCATGGAGTAATTTTATGCAGTGATGCTGATTGAGTTTTAGGTTTATTTATTTATTTATTTAAAGTAGGGTCTCGTTATGTAGCCCAGGCTGCTCTTGAACTCACAGCCATCTTCCTGTCTCAGCCTCCTAAGTGCTGGGACTGGACTTGGCTGCTGGTTGAGTTTTAAAGATGGTTTGAGTCAGGTGCAGTGCTTGACCAGGAGCAGAAAAAAGGGCCTGGCATTCCCATGTGGTGTGTGTGAGTTCTGGCTGGGTGACATCTTATGTATCAATGTGCGTGTTGGATACCGTAGGGAGAATAAATGGTAGAGGTGCCGGGTGGGTGGATTTCTTTGTAGGATGTTGTCACTTATATACCAGAGTCCATTTCAAACATTAAGATGCTTTGACACAAGTAATATCCTCAGACATTTTTATTCACTGCAATTTAGGAGACGGGCGCGCGTGCGCGTGTGTGTGTGTGTTTGTGTGACTGAAAGCCAGGTATGCTGTTCAATATTTCCACAAAACGCAGGGCAGCCTCATGGCAAGTGAGCACCCAGCCCCAGACATCAGTCGTACTGAGGTTGAGAAACCTTGGTATGTAGATTATACTAGACAGAAAGGCAGTTAAAGAAACATTTACTGTATTATAAATCTATTTTTTAATAATAGGAATGCTGTATTTATTTTGCCCGGTTGGAGGGGTTATAATTATTAATGGTTTGAACTAAGTCCTTTAGAAACATTATCTTGGAATAATTCTGGGAGTTTCTTATTTCTTTCCTTCCTTCCTTCCTTCCTTCCTTCCTTCCTTCCTTCCTTCCTTCCTTCCTTCCTTCTTCTTCTTTTGTCTTTTTGAGACAGGGTCTTGCTATGCAGTTCAGGCTGGACTTGAGCTCACTTTGTAGTCCAGGTTGATCTCAAACTTGCCACGATCCTCCTGCCTCAGCCTCCCAAGTGCTGGGATTACAGATGTGCACCACCACGCCCAGCTGGGAGTTTGTTTCTACACAACCTCTGTTTTACACAAGGAAAGTGCTAAAATGTAGAGAGAAGGAATTTGCATAGTGGCACAGGCCTCTTTGCTGCAAGTAAGGTTTCAAGGCTAACCTGACTCCAAATTGCTCCTGCCGGCTTGAACCACCAGTGGTCCATGCATCACTGTCCCACTGGGCAGTTTATATCACCCTATGGTAGTGTTCCATACCATGGGACAGTCATGCATGTACACTCCATCATGAAGTATATACACTGTGTCCCATAACCCCTGAGTATCCTAGTAGGCAATGATGATGAAGGCATAACTTTACAGCTGTTGCAGACATAGTGATAATTTGTTTATTTTATTTTATTTTATTTTTTTGAGGTGAGAAGAGGAATAAAACTCCAACCTAGGCCAACAAGTCTTTGGATATTAAAGCATCAATGTGGGCACCTAATTCTCTGAAAGCAGCAAATGGACCAGATCCTTCTTCATTAATTTCTTCTGTAACCTGGGTAACAGTGGCACACTTTGCAATATCCTGCCAATGTGAGAGTTAACCAGTGCTCCAGCTGTCTCACTTACTTTAACTGGCTTCTTACGTGCGATGACTCAGGTGCATGAGTGTCTGTGTGGTCTTTCTCAGAGGGCCATTTGTCTTAGCCATGGTCCTCTCATATATAAAGAGCATTATAGTGAAAATATCAAAGTGTTTAAAGTAAATTCTTCACGAATGCATGCCGCCTGACTTCTCACTGTCCAAAATGATAGCCACTAATTATGTGTAGAAGAAAAAGAACCTAGTTGAATCCACTGCCATTCCTCTATTTTTTCAGCAGAGAGATTGTTTTCATGTTGCCAAGTACCATTTTTACATTAGGTATATCCAAAAAGACCTTAAGAAAAATATACCCGTGAGGTATTTCCACTGAAAGAACAAGAGCGTGCCATTTACCATCCTTGATATTGGGCTGCCAACCACATGTGTCAAAAAAACATGGGTGGCTAAGAAATTGAAGAAGCAGCTGTGCACCTGGCCTAGCACACCTGGAAGTCAGGGTCACCATGTCACATGACAGAGAGGCTGCAAGTACGGAGAGGACCTGGACATCCCTGGGCCCAGAAATGATGGGAAGAAGAGAGGAGATGGAAACAAATTCTGACTTTCTGACTCTGCAACACCTCCAGTTCAGTCACATGGCAGGATATTCTCAGCTGGTTCAAATTAGCCATCAGAGAAAATCCCACACATAAACCAAAGTGCATGTGTTTGTTTTGCTTTGTTTTTTTTTTTTTTTTGATCGTTGGGGATGCTTTTCTAGCCCTCGTGGATTCAAAAGAGGAAACTATTAGTTCATGCCTTAGTAATGTTCCAGGTCCCAGACTTGCTTGTAGAAGGACACAGAGCTCTTCTCAAGGTCCTGAGGGTTTACTTCATCTTCAGTGGTTGGCTGCCTGTCTGTTCAAAGGAAAGCCCTCCTGTGGTTAAATCCACCCAGAATGTGATGCAGCTGGCATTCAGTGAGGACCTGGGATGCTTACTCTGGTCAGATTCACATTTTGGAGTGGACAGTGTACTCCTGAAGTCATCACAGACTGAGTTTCCTCAGCTTCCTTCACATTTTCTCCCTACTGCCAGCATGTGGCGCTGTCTGCTGTCAAAAGCTGCTTTTGAGTTTTTTTTTTTTTTTTTTCTTCCAGAAACCCCTCCAAATCTCTTGGTATTTACACAGCTTAATGTAAATTTCCACGGGCTTGCAAACATCAGAGAAGAAAACCCCACCTAAGACTTCCAGGGAGATAGAATTTCAATCATGCTGAAGGGTAGCCGTGGCTTGCTTTCCGTGTTTATGACTGAGAATCGGAAGAGAAACGTGGTTATTTACTGGAACCCTGCTCAGTCACAAAAGCGGGAAGTCCTGTCGCACAAAATTTTAAGCATCAAAGTTTACTGAAAAGCACAGCATGATTTGCATATGAAAAGTAGGCCACTCAGAGCTGAGAAATTCACTTCTTGTTTTAGTTAAAGGCATATCATTTAGGATTTGACTAACTTTCCATAGGTTTCTTTCCATTCATTTATGGTCCTCCAAATGCTTATTTTGGGGACAAGCAAGTAGTGTTTCTGTTGCATCAGAACCAGAAAGTCACAAGTTACTTTCGTATTTTACAAAGCTCAGGGATATAGCTCAGTGGAATAAGTGCCTGCCTGGCAGGTGCAAGGTCCTGAGTTTGATCCCCAGCACCACAAATCTCCCCCCATTTGACTCTCAAATAGTATTCCATTTTTATCAAGTTGCATGGATTTTTTCCAAGCATCTACAGCTTGGATGCAAAATGAAGTAAGAAAATCCTTATGATGTCCTCTTGAAATGTTGGGAACATTAGCATCAGTTGAAAATTTAGTGTTGTGCCAAGTGCCACATGGAGGAGTGGTGGGCTAGTATGGGTGAGGCCCTGGGTTTTGATCTTTAGCACCACGAAAATGCCAACAGAAAGACCCTTTAGACACTACAGAATGCAATTAAAATTGTATAATCTCATTGTAGGGACAAGTGTGTTCTGCAGTAATATTATCCCCAAGTAAGCTACTAACGTTCAACAGGGTTGAAGAAAGCAGATGGTTGCAGTCAGGTGTGGTGTTCCTTTTTGGTGAAAAAACATGTGCAGATTCAATGATTTCGTATACAAAGCTGTCACTGCCATTTACAAAATGATTACATCGTCCCCTGGGAGCCCAATGCATACAGTTCCGTGGAGGTATATCCCACCCTTGCCTGAAATTGTGCTGTTCAGGAGGCCAACTTCACATTTATCCACACAGCGCTTTATTCTTTTACTCTCATGATCTCAGCCTTGCCAGGCAGGCACTTATCCCGGCCCTAGCACTTTATTCTTAATTGGAACCTCTGAGAGTTTGCCCCAGGTATGTAGAAATAGGTATAGGTCAATAGTCTCTCAAGGCACACTTTTCAGATTTCCCCATGTACATGTTTTATTCTCCGAGTCTAGAGTGAATTGTAGATTTGCTTTTCCAAGAGGGATGGATGTACCAAACAGAGATTATGCTCATGCCTTTCATACTTTATCCTAATTAAGTGCAGCTGGCAGACCTTTAAAAAAAGAGTTACTAGCTTGGGAAAACGAGGAGGTGAAGAGGGGGTTAATATATTGGAGAAAGTATGTCAGTGTGGTTTTTATGCGATGGGTTAGTAGGTCCAGTGTGCACCATTACATACACACACCCCTAAAGAGCTACTTTAAACAAAATTAAGTCAAAGGTGCTGTTCCGATCAAAGACTCAGCTCTGTTTTTACTGAGATACGTGCTTTGGAAATCGACTTTCTCTCCAGCTCCCAGTCCCTGTTTGACTCACGATGGAATTACCCAGTGTTTAAAAGCTGAGCTTGCAATGCTTTTCCCCTAGAAAAGCTCACACCCAATCTCTGAATGTGGGGTCATGGAGTCCACCTGTAATAGGCACGCCAAGGGGATCTTAGTCTCCGATGAGGAAAGAAGGAAAGAAAGGCAAAGACAAGAAAGCTGATGCGCTGAAGAAAAACACAAGAAACAAAATAACAAGAATAACTCCCCTTGAGTGAGGGTCTTGTTTGCTGTGATTCTTCTAGGACCAAAGACGGCCACACAGTTGGGTCTATCTTGGTTCACGCAGATACAAATAAGAAAAAGTGGTATACTTTTTGAAACTCATTTAGATATGTCTTGTGGATTACGTCAGACTAAAGCCAGTTTTTCTCTAGACAAAGTGAGACCACAGAGTTCAGGTCATCTTGGAGAAAGATAGGCTAAGTTGTTTCCTTTTTCCATATTGAAAAATGATATATTTTTCTAAAATATACCAGATCGTTTCCTTCTTTTATATTATTTATTAAATGTTGAGTATGTGTTTATAGCACATAATAAATAACGTTCATCTTGGGGAATTGGTGGATACCCATGATCACTTTCTTACTAACTGCACTGGACGATCCCCACCCAGCCTTGGGTCATTTTCCCTTAACATACGATGCACACTCCTAGCTTTTGGTTGTTTGTCAAGAATTTGGCTGAGTCCAAACTTAGGAGTCCCTGTGCAACCAGCAGGGAGAGCTGTGTTACATGTGGAGGTGGACAGCATATAAAAAACTAGATCTTTACTGCTACCCTAACTTTACTACACTGTTTTTTCCTCTTAAAAGGAGCTTTCGACTGCAATTAAAATAAATAACCAGTGAAAGGTCTGCCTACTACAGAGGATGCCTGTGATAATTCCAAAGAAAGAAAGAAATATAACCACAAGTTTTATTTTACCGTAAGCATAGGAAGTAACCGTGTATATTTCGGCCCAGGCTGACTGTTCAAGTGGCTAGTTGTTGTCTTTTGTGGCTTATTATGAAAAGCATTTATTCATGGAAATGAATATGCTGCAGACCC
Source organism: Dinomys branickii (assembly GCA_004027595.1). Classification (NCBI taxonomy): domain Eukaryota; kingdom Metazoa; phylum Chordata; class Mammalia; order Rodentia; family Dinomyidae; genus Dinomys; species Dinomys branickii. Next base: position 7,855 of record PVLD010003374.1, on the reverse strand, counting down.
CCCCCCCCCCATAGCAGCACACACCTTGCTTTAAAGAACATGGTGATCCCCTTGAGCAGTTAAAACGCAGTTTGTAAAAGCTCAGCATTACCTGCCCTCTTTCTGGAATACAAATTTCATGATGTGACATGCAAAATTATGAGTCACAGTCACCTTATGAAAATGTGGGTGTGCTTTAGATCCTTGCCTTCCCTGAGACCAGGTATCTGCTTTACTTTAAAACTCAAAAAGGAACAGTAGGGAAGGACCCCCTGCAGCGTGACAGTGTTTTTTAGTAATTTGCAAATGAAAGTACCAGCATTCAGGAGATGGTGCCGGTATTCTCCACACAAACACTTTCCTGGCCTGGCCAGTTTCCTCCAGGGTGAGCCTCTGGGCTTTCTGACAATACTGAAGATTTTCCTTCACATTTTTGAGCCTCTTTTCAATAAACCATTGGGATCCCTTGAGTTCAGGCCTAAAGTTTTAGGTTTTTAGCCCATGCATAAAATATCATTGTGCCCACCTCTTATAGGTAGGACTCTGCTGCGTGACTTGCTCGGCCTCAAGGAACCTGGCTCAAAAATGATTAAGAATTTCAAGGTAACAGTGACAGGAAAACATTCAGCCCAAGGTGGGTCCTTGTAAGAGGGGAGCTGGGAACAACTGCCCCGGTCACACACCCCTGCAGCCTGCTGTACCTTTAGGTCCCTATGAATCACAGGAATCTAGTAGATCTCCAGATGCTCTGATAAACACAGCAAGGCGGATGAATTGTGCTCGCCTTGCTGCTTTCAGCTGTGTAAGGAAATACACTCACAAGGGGTGTGCTTGACAAACAAATCTCTCTAAGGGCGTCGGGGGAGGGCCTGGAGTTGGGGCAATATCCTACACAGGTTCCATGCACAGGGAATCCAAAGTATCTGATGCTACCTTTGAGCAGGCGCAGAACCTCTAGTCACACCAGCTGTGCTCAGCTGTGTGCTCTGTGTGACAGTGTGTGACATCAGAGTCCAGCAATGACAACCCAAAGCTCCACATTCCAAGAGGAGTGTGTATGTCTTTTTACCTAGGGTTTCCTACCTGCAAAGTGGCTGTCAATTTCCCCATGCATGGGGCTCAAGCTTTGCCTGCCATAGTAGGCATGGACTATCAGTGCTCGTGTCCCCTGCCTTGGCAAGGGTGGCCAGGGAGGAAGAATTGCTGTGGTAGGTAGAATGGCACTGCATAAGATCCCAGGAGCTGGAGGAGGCGCTATCTGAAAAGCTAACAGGGCCTACCCAAGGGGCGCCGAGCAGACACAGAGGAAAACAGAGAATCAGAAAGAATCCCCCTAGGAGTAACTCACCCACACTGGACTTGTAGTGTGCGTTAGAAAGATAGACCCCAAGGAGACAAGGGTGTATCCTTAACACAACCAGCGATTAACTCTCTGATATTTCCCAGGTACTAATAATAATGAAGAAAGAAAGGAAGCAGGGAGGAAGAAACGAAGGAAAGGAAGGAGGGGGGAGGGAGGAAGGAAAGGAAAGGAAAAGTGGGAAAGGATGAAGCAAAGAAGAGAAGGAAAGAAAAGGGAGGGAGGGAGGGAGGAAGGAAAAAAGGGAGCGAGAGGAAAGAGGGAAGGCGGGTGGCCAGAGGGATGAAAAATCTGCCCCATTCGGCCCTCCTTGGTTTACGTCCATTTCCGTTTCTTACTCCCTTCCCGCTAGCAGGGCGCAGGCAAACGTGACCAAAAGGCTGAAGAACCAGCAGGGCCTGCCCAAGAGGGGAAACCGGGAGAGAGGAGCCCCCACCCCCGGCCGTCTGTCCCTCAACAGCCATTCCTGGGATTCCCTGCCACCCACGAGGGCACCCTCCCTCGCTCAGCCCAGAGTTCCCTTGGATGGCCGGAGTGTCTCAGGGAACACGAAGGAGTCAGGGGACTCTGGGTGCGCCGGCGCGTCAGCCCCGGACCCCCAGGCAGCCGGGGACCAGCTCCAGGCGCCTTCCCTAAGCGCCCGGCTCGCAGCCCTCGGGCCTGCGGGGACGCCAGGGCCGGGCCCCCTGTCACTCACGCTGCTGGCGGCCAATGGCGCGGCGGCTGTCACCCGGGCCCCGCCCCCGGGGAGCTGGAGGGAGGGAGGGCGCGCGCGGGCGTCGGAGTGCAAGGATTGAACTTTGCAGCTGAGTTGCGGCGGCCGCGAGGTGCCCCGCAGCGCGGCCCAGGCGCGGAGCGGGGAGCTTCGGCCCGCGCGCGCCAGGCGCAGCCATGGACCCCGCGGCGCCGCGTGCTGCCCTCACCCTGCGCCTGTGCCTGTGGCTCTGGCTGGCGGCCTCGGGGGGCTGCCTGGCGCCGAGCCCCGGCTTGGTGGCGGCGGCGCGGAGGGTGGACGAGTCGCTGTCCGCTGGGAGCGTCCAGCGCGCGCGCTGCGCCTCCAGGTGCCTCAGCCTGCAGATCACGCGCATCTCCGCCTTCTTCCAGCACTTCCAGGTACGCGCGCCCTGGCCCTCGGCCCCGCTTCCCCGGGGTGCCCGCTGCAGCCCTGGGTCGCCCTGGTGTGCGCGCGAGGGTCCCTCCCAGCCTCGGCGGGCGCCCACCGTTCTGCCCCGGTTTCCATCCGCGTGGGGTGCAGGATCCGCAAAGCATTGGCCCCCCGCTCCAACTCCCTTCTCCCTGGCGGCCCCCGGGAAAGCAATCGCGGCTTCTTTGGGGACAGAGAGAGCGCAGTTCTGTGGACTCCCAGGGTGGCCGCGTGGGTTTGTGACTTTGCTGGGACCACAGCGCGCGCAGCTTGGCTCCGGGGACGAGTTCCACCAACTCCAGGGCGCCCCGGGACATTCGCCACCACCCGCGCCTACGCTGCCAGGCTCCCCGAGGCGCGCCCGGCTGGCCCGGCGTTGCAGGTGCCCAGCCTGCAGATACTTCGGACGCTTTTGAGCTGTGGTTTTCACACCTGGCGTGTCTGAGTCTCTCTGGGAACCTCGGAGATACAGCCAGGGACTCCGGGCCAACTTGTGTGCTCTTGGGCGCGCAGCGCGTGTGCGAGGTTTTGGCCGCTGTGCGCGTCCCATTCGCAGCCCCAAGGATTCTCGGTGTAGAGGACATAAAGCGGCAGGAGGTGGAAAAGGGCATCAGGAAGCAGGGGCAGTGCTTGGATGCTCCGGGGAAGAATTGCTGGGCCAAAGTCTCTCCCAGCCCAAGTGGGTTGTTCCAGCTTGAGGGTGCAGAAAGGTGTGCGTGCGTGTATGTGTATTTGTGTGCACACAGGAGGCTCATGGAATAGCACTCTTGACACCCTTGGACCCTGAACGGTAGCGAGGACACCCGGCAGGGTTCCTGCAGAGCGCCCGAAGCTGGTGGGCACATCGCAGTAGCTCCTGGACTCCGCGGGCGCTGGGGTCTGAGTCACCTGCTTGTGTGCCTCCTTCCTTCTTTGCCTCTGGCCTCCGCCCTTAGCTACCCACCTGTTGCAAGATCCCAACTCTCATCCCAAAGACAACTCCGGACGCAGTCAGGGGAGGCTCGAAGTGGAAACCGAGCCCTTCCACGTTTGAATAAACTGGACGCCCCTCCCTCCAAGGCCTAGTGGTGCGGGCTCACCCTGGGAGAGGCTTCCGGAATCAGGGAACCAAGCGGCCAGAACAGGCGTTATTAAATTCAAAAGGGTGCAGTTTGGGGGTGTCTCTCTGCAGCCCTTCGGATGGCCTTCCTGGCAAATGTGCCAGAGAAACCCATACAGAGCTCAAAGGCGGGATCTGAAGAGCTGGAGTCCACCGGTGAAGTTTGCGTGCCTTTGTTCTAAAGCAAACTTCCTGGAGAAAACAGAGAAGGACGTGTCCGGCCTTCTCCAGGGTCTGTCCAGCAGGGAAACTCAGCACTCACGTCCTGTAGCGAGTTATCAGGACGTGCAGGAGGGCGCCTGTCCCCAGGCACCACGCTCAAATCCACCTTGAAAGTCACTCTCCTGAGGAGATGCCACAGTATTGTTTAAATAGCACCACAACACAAAACAAAACCCAGCAGCCCATCCGCAGGGAAGAAGAAGATCCCCCCTCCACCTTTTTATTGAATTGTCAGTCTCAGTAATTTATTTGTTTTACAGTTGCAGCGGCTACAGAAGCAGTTTAGATTCAGCCAATTCCCGTGAAAGGCTTTCCTTGTGGTCTCTTGGCTTGATTTCTCTTCCCAAGAAAAACTGCTGACAGAATACACGTTGCCAGACAATCCCGATTACATTTTAATTAGCTTGGGGAAATAAGCTGCAGATTACTCGGTTAGGGCCTAATAACTGCTTGGTTTTTTCTTTTCTTTTCTTTTTTTTTTTTTTTGGTGAATTACTTGCAAAGCCTTTCTTGAAGGTTTAACTCTAACCTGGTAGTGCCTCTGATTTATGGAAATGGCAGGGATTCAGCTTTCTTAAAACTTGGAACGAATAATTGGAAGGATGGGAGGGATGGGCATCAGGATTTATGAATGTGTGGGAGGCTGGGCTGCAGGAAGTCTCCAGGGGAAGCCGCTGGATCTGTTACGCCACAGCTCATGCCAGTGACTATGCAGGTTCAAGGTCTCTTTTTAAGGATGGCACAAAGTTTGCCAGCATCCAGCCTGGGTGCCAGCCAGCTGTATGAATACCCAGGTATGGAAGCTGCCAGGCCTCGCTGGGAAGGACCCAGCCTATCTAGTCCAGGTGCACACAGGGACTTGGATTCCTTGGGGACAGTGACCAGCTTGAGTAATCATCACCACTTTCGTTCTTTACCTGTACTGCCCAGCGAGGCAGCAGTTAGAAGGGGGAGCTGTAGGCAGAGGTGTGCAGCTGGCCACAGTAGCTATTACACACCCTCCCCAGCACCAGGGCCTCAGTACTAATGCCTGCAGATGGGAGAGGTGACGGTGGACACCTGATTAGCCCACACCGCCACTTACCAGGAGAGGTCGGAAGGGAATTGAACGCAGAAAGATAATGCGCTTCAAGCTCATTAGTGTGATATGCCTGTGGGCTGAACACTCCTGCCTTGCTGAATGAGGCGATTGGGACCCAGGACTTTGTTTGTTCTTTGATCAGTGAATGAAGAGGGGCCCTAAAGCTGTGGCGATGTTGAGATGATGAGTGAGATGAGCTTTGGGGCCCAGCGGATCTGCTCTATCCTGGGTTTTGTACTCTGTAGATAAGGATCCTGGGCCCCTCAAGGGACCTCCCTAAGTGTCCGCACCTACGTGTACCTGGTGCTAGATGGTGAGCTGGTTTGCCAGGTGTAACTGGAACCTAGAATATACTGGAGACTTCCCAGTCCTGTCATGCAGCAGCTAATACTCTCTGGAAGATTACTAAGTAACAGACTTTTCTGGGTGTACCCTTAAGTACCATCTCATTTACTTTGTTATTATTTTTAATTTATGTTAGTCCATGTTCACAGTATATAATTGCATTCATTCATCCAGAGGGGCTGGCATATGCACATAACACATCTGAATTCTTGCTGGGCGTGGTGGTGCACGCCTGTAATCCCAGTACTTGGGAGGTTGAGGCAGGAGGATCATTGCGAGTTCAAGTCCAGCCTTGGATACAAAGTGAGCTCAAGGCCAGACTGAACTGTATTGGGAGACGCTGTCTCAAAAAGACAAAAAAACCCCAACAAAACACATCTGAGTTCTTTTTATGTACTCATTCCCTGCCCCCCTCCATCTCTTGCTCTGTTTCTTATTTGACAGAGGTCTATCTCCCTGTTTCCCATATGTTTCATTTTGCTTTCCATTTAAACTTTGGGTTTCTCATCTGAGAGAAACCATGCATGTGGCATTGAAGTCTGTGTGTCTGATTTATTTCACTTAACATTATGGTCTCAAGGTGCAACCATTTTCCTACCCATGATTCAATTTTATCCTTCTTTATGGCAGAGTAGTACTCCATCCTGTATAAATACCATATTTTCTTTGTGCATCTGTTGATGGACATACAGGCTGCTTCCAAGGTTCAGCTGTTGAGTTGTGCCTCTATAGACATGAGTGTGCATGGGTCACTGTAACATGATGCCTTTTACTCTTTGGGGAGCATATCTTGAAGGGGAATAGCTGCACTGAAAGGCAGGGAAACAGATGTGGAGAAGGTTGGTTAGTCACACGATGACCGCTAGACAGCACAGTTCACAGTGAGGGCGGCTTCTAGTTTTTCATTTTGGTCCTGGTTTTAGAATTCTATTGTTCAGGTGGCTAGTCTCCTTCAGGACTGAGAATCTAATTTCCAGTGGTGGTACAAACTGAGGACATGGTACTTCTTTGTTTAAATAGTAAGAGATGTTTGTTCCAGGAACTAAAATGCAAAAATATTTCTTATACAGCTCTTTTGTGTGTTTGGCTGCCTGTCTTGTGTCTCTTTTTCTTCCTTCCTTCCTTCCTTCCTTCCTTCCTTCCTTCCTTCCTTCCTTCCTTCCTTCCTTCTTTCTTTCTTTCATTCTTCTCTCTCTCTCTCTCTCTGTCTTTTTCTTCCAGTACTGACGATTAAAGACAGGCCTTTTGCACCAAGCCCAAGCCCAAGCCCATCCCAAGGGGATGGAACTCAGGACCTTGCACCTGCCAGGCAGGAGCTTATGCTGGAGCTATATCCCCAGCCCCAATTTTAATTTTTAAAATTTTGAGATGGGGGAGTCTCTCTAAGTCATTAAGTTCCCCAGGCTGGGCTCTAACTTGTGATCCTCCTGCCTCAGCCTCCAGGAGTGCTGGCAGTATAGGCATACAGTATCATACATCATCACGTTTTGAATGTGCTGTGCTTTTCAGTGTTGCTCTCAGCAAAGAGACACTGAGAAGTTGGATGATTCACATGAACTTTGCTGTTCACCATTACATTGTACAGGGCTGGTTTTACAGGCAACTATGAGAGCATTTCATGTGGATACAGTGTCGCCAGCACTGCACCACTGATATCTCCTGCTTCATACTTGGAGGGCGCTAGTGGTGGCTGGTGGGGAACAACCAAGGCAAGTCTGGAAGGAGAAGAGGCGACTCCCTCCAGGTGCATGCGTGCTGGCTACTGTGCAAGAGGGCTGTGCAGATGCTTGAGCCCGTGGGCACACTCTTGCCAAGGAATGAAGCTGGCTTGGGCTCTTCCTCTACCAGCTGCTGAGCCAATGCCTGGTGGGAAGGTGAGCCAGGCGGCTACCTTCTTAGGACCAGATGTGCTACCGAGGCAGATGGGTGGCCCTGAGTGATCACGTAACTCCCCCACCCTGGGCAGCCCAGTTGGCTGAGGCAGGGCAAGCACAATCTTTGTCCTTGCTGAGTTTTAGACTGCAGTTGGCCATCCCTCAGATGTTCCATGGCGCCACCAGCATGGACAGGGGACTCGGTACTTGAGTGCATGGACAGCTCTTGCCCCTGGACATCGTGGAGCACAGGGGCCCAAACCTGACCCTTCTGGCATCTGTGCCCACAAACAGGTTCATGCAGTTGGCCACACACTGTCACTGGACAGGAAATGAGGAGGAGGAGGAGGAGGCCAGTGGGGTCTCAGATGCCAGGGAATGGCAGAATGAGTAGCCTTGGAGAGGGGAGGGTGTGGTAGGAAGCAGAATCCTGGGTTCTGAAGGTCTCACTGTGCTTTAGGTTTCAGGGGACTCACACAGAGCACCCCTCCCCCAGAAAAACTTGTAAGGAATTTCAGCATGGTCACTGCAGAGCACAAGCCAAAGTGGGGTGACCCCTGAACGTGCAGTCAGCAGCAGGGGCACCAGTGCTTCATCCAGGAAACCAGTCCTGTGTCTTCCATGTCCAGGGTACAGGCACCTCAGAGGGCATCAGCATGTTTAACGAGGTGGGCCTAATAGCAGTGTGATGCTCACTGGACTCCCTTGGGACACAACCACCCTGCTTTCTCTTCTCCTTCCCCTCCCCTCC